>CAMPET010000310.1:1335-19881 GCA_946803715.1 Beroe ovata
CACACACACACACACACACACACACACACACACCTCAATGACACTCTCGGCAGGTAGCTGAGTGAACTCCTCCCCCTTGGAGTAGACCTCGTGAAAGTTCCGCTGTATGAATAGTCGAGCAGTTGCCAGTAGCTGCTCACAATGGTGCTTATCTGAGATGGAGGTCTAAATTTTAGAGATGGGCGAATAGTATATTGTTCTGTTCAGGAATTATCTCTACTAGGAAAGATTACACAGAGTGGACTCTGCAGTTGGCATCCGTGACAAATGTGTTCCAACCTGCGAATAAGTAGAAACCGAGACAGTTGGAAATGGATAGGTGTCGCTCGAGGAACGCGCCACACTGATCCACAACGTAATCCAATTGGAGCATCCGTGCTGCTGGTAACAGTTGCTGCACATTGTCTTCACAGATTGTGACCTGTGACAGCAGTGTTCAATCACAGGCTATACTGGAAAACCCGTTGGGTGGGCGTGTAATTACACTTAGCATAATATAATTGTAGATTGTGAACTGTTTTGTTTTCACTCTTTATTCACGTTGCTACTACATCACCACCATTCAATTCATACCTTGTTGGTGTATGCATAGTCAATGAGAGAGGCTACAGCATCAGGATCCAAATCATACAGATTCACCCTGTCCTGCCTGCTCTCCGCCAAGTCGCTGGTGAACATTGCTCGAAAATACGGAGAACAGGAGGATAGGACTAGACGGTGTGCCTGAAAAGTGAAATTGTGCAGAATTGTGTTGAATTGTGAAATTGATATTCTATGAACTGCACTGACAAGATTCATTCACATATGGTCATTGTGATACCTCAACTTTGTGATTCATCCAATATGGCTCAACTTAAACTCAATTGGAAAAATCCTGCAGATGAATAAATACCAACAAGATACTATACCAACCTCTAATTCTTTGTCCCCAACTACAATTGTTATATCACAAAAGTACTTCTTTTCTCGGAAAAACTGCATTTCATCCAACATCTTGCCAGCTTCTGTATCACTGTGATAGTCTACACTGTTTGAGTATGGTCTTGAGTTGTATAGGTCAAATCCAGAGTTCCTTTTCTCTTCCACACAGTTATGTCCTCTTACTAATCTGAGGGATTCCTCTGAAATTAGACCTCTTCAATAGAGAAAAGTTGACAGGCTCCTACAGTTAAACAATTTTCCTTATGAAAAGGGGGTCATTGTGCATTTCTATGCGTGTACTGTTAATTTCGCCAATTCAATATAGATTGAGTACACAAAGAAAAGTTCAATATTTACTTGCTTCATATTATCCTAAAGTTAAAACATTTCCAGTTAAATAAAACGACAAAGAGAATTAGTAAAAAGGGAACATTAAAGTGGAATAAATAAAGATATCTAACCACTTTCAGGGGATGGGTTAGTAACTGTGAGGGTTTCTGAAACGTTCTCAAGTGCTGTTTCAAGTTCTTCAAGCCCAGAATCAAGTGCCTCAATTGGATCTGATTCTGATAAGTAACTCTGATGATTAACTGACCTTCCTACCATAACCTTCTCAGTAATAGAGTGATAAGATTTGCAAACTGAAGTGATGTTTGTGAAGAAACTTCTCAAGGTACATAAGCTTCATTGCTTCAATAACATTTGCAAATTGTTAGATAATTCAAACATAAGAATAATGACATTGAACCATCGCATCTGTTTGCTTACTCATTCAATACTTGAGCAAAATATAAACAAAATCATGTAGAAGCTGACAAAATAACAAGAAGACTTTCCTAATGATAAAGTCTTGCCCTGGAATTTTCACACAAAACTCATGTTTTTTCATTAACAGATGTTTGGATCAAAAACAAAACATAACTTGCCTACTTTTAGCATGTACAGTTCTTGTAGGATTTTACCCTACCGTCGGTGCGCGTGATTTTCAATCTGCCCTTGCCAGGGATAAAATCCCGCCAGCAAGGGTAGGCCGTAGGGTGAAATCCTACAAGTACAGTTCACATCTTTCAATTTTCTATATTATAGGACACTGGCGCATTATAGGACACTAGGTTAATTATTTCGTCAGCAAGGTATATATCTTAAGGCAAGGCACCTTTACTCTTTAGTTGTAGTCCTTACTCTTTTGTTCCTGTCAATGGAAGTGAGATATGTTGGGATAGCAATAGCCCCGAGCTCCGGCCCCTGTTGAGAATTGCATTGCGCGCGTGCGCGAATGATTTAATTCTCAGACGCAGCTTTTGTTTGCCGGATGTTATCTGTCCACTGTTTCTTGCGCGCGGCGCGCGCAAGAAACTGTGGACAGATAACATCCGGCAAGCTTTTGTATTATATATTACTATTTGCCCTTAATAGATTCCGCCCGCGCCGCTTGACCAGATCACATGCACAGATACTCGCCCCGCGCGGCCCCGTGGTTTTTCCGCTATATTTCAGATTGTAAGGTTTATTACCGTCGGCCCAGCGCGCGCGGAGTTTTTGGGTCACGTAGCGCGGGAACAGGAAAACCCCCTACAAACGAGGCATGTAACATGGGAACAACCTAGAGCAAAGCTAATGCGCGCGCGTGATTGGTTCAATCGCGCGAAATTGTGTTTTTACGACTCTACTCAAGACGAAATTCACTAGTACTTAGTAAGCTTCCGCTTCGCGCGATCCATTGAACTGCATCTGAGTTGAGGTTCTAGCACCACATTGAAATTCATGGTTCGCCACTTTGATTTGAAAAAGTGTACAGAGACATTAAGATTTAATATTTCAACGGTTTACATGGGAAATCGTCAAAAAATAATTGACTGCCTGCAGTCAAAAGCATGGGGTAAATTTGAGGAAATCATTTTCACTAAAATAAATCAAAATTATCTCTTCAAATTCATTAACATCAAATCAGTAGAGTTATCACAGAAATGCAACCAAATCAAGGTGTTCTTGTTTTTGGTCCTCTGAATCGAATAAAATAAACGTTCCCTCATTCATCACTCATTTTCTGCCCTTGCTCCTTCGCTTGTGTCAGGGGCCCTATCATAATACTCATCCAATGTAGACTGCGGTATTCTCTTTAACATGTCCCTGATAGGTATGAGAAATTACTGTATACTGGTGTATAGCAATTGGATTAAGATATGATTTCAAGTTCCATTGGATGAACTTTTAAATTTCAAACTACATTGAATTTCAGTCAAACCTTGGGAAAATCCTGAGTAGCTGCCAGCCGATGTCAAGTGATTCAAAAACAGTTCTGTTCTCATATACTCCCTGGAAAATGGCAAACTTGGGATATGCGCGGTCAATGAGAGTGTTTATTGTTTCGCATTGCATTCACAGTGCAGTCATCACAAGTCTACCACACTATACATTGAGGTTAGAGCTACATGTGGTGTTTGCCAGGATTTAGTCAGCATCACCTATGTAGTATAAGTATGCACTGACTTATCGGACAATACCTGTGAAATGAACTTCTTCTCGAACTTGTACAGGAATTCTAGGTATTTGTGGTCGTCAGCTGACAATGCTTCCTCGCCGACCACAGCCTTCATAGCTTGTACATCTTTACCGATAGCATAGCAAGCGTATAACTGGGGTGATATGAGGCATTCAGAATACGGAACAACCACAATGTTCACTCCATTTCAATAAAATCATCGTCCACAGAGAATCGTACAGACAATGACATTCGAGATACACAGATAATTGTCACAATACCCCAATAACTTCATGGTCTGTTTTCTCATGTTTGAGCTATTCTGTTATAGCTGTGATCCATCAAACTGAAACCGCTCTAACAAATACAATAGGGATTCGGAGCACTATGAATTAACCCAGTCACCTGGTTTGAGACATCGGAGTGGTCTTTCCTCGTCATACCCTCGCCAATAGCAGATCTCATGAGTCGGGAGAGAGAGGGGAGCACGTTGATTGGCGGATAGATCTGTCTGTTGTGCAGCTGCCTCTCCACATAAACCTGATTTTACACCGTGTGAATTGTGTGACAGATAGTTCATGCCATACACATTACACGTGATACAAAATAGTAGCACAGTTCACATAACGAGGCAATCTCCGAGGCAAACATGAGTCGCCATGAATAACAGAGATTTGTTATTCCCCATTTGTTATTTCCCATTCCCCCTCTAGCGGAAAGATTCCTCCAAAATCACGAATACTTCAGCATGCATGCACTGTGGGCTGTATCCTGGAGATCTCCCTACTGTTAGGTACTCAGAAGAATCTCGGCAGAATCAAAGAAGCAAAATGCTGCGCGTTGTACGAACATGAAATGAGCGGGTCAAGTAGTATTTTGCGCAAAATTCTGCGCGGAGTTATGCGCAAAACTCTGCCCGGTGACGTGGTCGGGCTCCCCGGGCTTCATGGATACTGCCCCACCCTCCTCACCTGTCCCTCAGTGATGTATCCAGTCAGATCGGGGATGGGATGTGTGATATCATCGTTAGGCATGGTCAAAATAGGGATCTGCGTGATACTCCCATTTCTACCCGTCACTCTGCCGGCCCGCTCGTAGATCGTAGCTAAATCAGTGTACATGTAACCGGGGAAACCCCGTCGCCCAGGTACTTCTTCTCGGGCAGCAGACACCTGAGTGAAGGAAAGAGATGAATTGGGAAGGAATCGTAGCTTGAGAAATAGCATCATCAAAGAGAACGCATGTGTGCACTGTCCAGTATAGCGGTGACTCAATTTGGATGTTGAGCGTTTCGCACGTTTCAACTGTTTTACTCCATGATTAATAAACCACACTGACCTCTCTGAGAGCCTCCGCGTATGAGGTCATGTCTGTCAGGATGACAAGAACGTGTTTCTCACACTGATACGCCAAGAACTCAGCAGTGGTCAGTGCTATCCTCGGAGTGATGATCCGCTCGATGGTCGGGTCGTTGGCCAGGTTCAGGAACAGTACTACGTTACCCATCGCTCCGCTCTCCTCGAAATCTTGTTTGAAGAACCTGGCAGCCTCCATATTCACCTGATGAGAGAAGGGAATGACATCTACAATACACAATTCTGTGAATTACACAGTATTTCATCAGTCATAAATCATCAGTCAGTTGACAAACATAGCTCAATTCACTTACACCCATAGCTCCGAATATGATAGCAAAGTTGTCAGCATGATCATCATAGATTCCCTTATCTGCTGTCTTCACCAGACCAGCCTGCCTACAGATCTGAGCTGCTATGTCGTTGTGAGGGAGACCAGCTGCCGAGAAGATGGGAATTTTCTGACCCCTGGCAATACTGTTCATCACATCAATAGCAGAGATTCCGGTCTGAATCATTTCCTGGTGTGGGGAGACAGGGAGTGTTACAGGCAGGTGAGTCAGAGGTTGGAAAGTAATTGTTGGAAAACACGTCTCTTACCCGCGGATATTCCCTGGAGTAGGGATTGATGGGCTGTCCCATGATATCGAGTAAATCCTCCGCCATGATGGGCGGACCATTGTCAATGGGCTTTCCAGATCCATTGAACATGCGACCCAACATGTCTTCTGATACGGGTGTTCTGGAAGTGAAATGCTGTTTAGAGAATTATATGTCAATAAATTCATCTGATATTTGCTCAAGAATCTATTGATCCTTTAACGAATTCGAGGTCAAACAAAGGCTGGTATTAACCTGAGAATGTCGCCAGTAAACTCGCATGTTGTGTGCTTAGCATCTATACCAGGAGTTCCTTCAAATACTTGTACAATAGCTTTGGATCCGCTTATCTCNATATGATAAATTGAGAACCTAATTCCGTCGTGTTTACTTCTCAGAGCCTATAATTTGATCCCATAATTTTATGTGACCCACTGGTTCATTGCTGACACCATCACTTACCACATGTTGCCCGACATCATGAGACTTCAGAATACTGCCAATTTTTGAACTCTCAGACAAGCAGGTACGCTCCTCTACGACATTGTCTGATAAAACGAGGGTGATCATCGTTGCTACCACCATTGTTGATAGTATAGTGGTACTAGTATCAGCTGGTACTTTTCAACTCTAGTATCAGCTGGTACTTTTCAACTCTTCTACCAAATCCTTATCCTACCAAGTCCTTATCTAACTGACCCATTCTTCTCGCCAATGGATAACGATGGAGTTCGAGCAGGCACTCCAATCCTCTATCTCCTGCACTTCATTCTATGTATCTATGTACTTTCGGTGTACCTATTCTATGCGTCATGACTGTTCCTTATCAGAAATAAGTTGACTCTCCCGACCTAGTTTCCGGTCCCCGGTCTCAACTTGAGAATTAGTAACCTCAGCTACCAACTCGAGAAATAGTATTCAAATTCATTCATAGTGCCATTCTGATCGATCTGTAAACCTAGGTTTACCTTGCCCAAGCAGTTATAACCCAATTTGCTCCACCCAAATACCAAATTACTGGCTATCTATAAAATCATAGAACAGACAATGAATCTTATATAATTTTTAGGGCAGTGGCGTAACGTTTGTACCATGCTTTTGTTGAGAACATCAAGGGGATAAGGGACAGGGGTGCAAAGAAATATGGAAATTGAACAATACTTTGCATCGAAGATGTCCACTGACACCAACATTTCCCCAGGATGATGGAATCGCATCGCAAAGGGAGAAAGTATGTTTACTGCAGACTGCTGGGCACGACTTGGACTGCCACCCTAACTGAGATTTGTCCCTGAGATATGCACGAAAAAAACGGCACGCCTGATAGCTTTTGGCACTACTATAGTGTCAAGGAACTCATGAGTGCAATTATGAATTGATATCCTTCAAAAGGAATGTTAGCAGTTATATTATTTCAAGACTCGTGGATGTTTTATTGCCCAATGGATGATTATTTTATGCGAAAATTTTTTGATAAATTCAACGATACAATCATAGTATCGACTATGCTTTTAGAAATTAAATGAAGTTTTTCAATGTTATTCTCTATGAATGATGCCTATCAATTTGATTGAAACAGTTGCTTGAGCAAAATATTGAAGCATACTCTCGTGTGCAATTCCGAATGTCCCGTGGGTCGTTGACTCAAACGGTGCGACATTGGTTTGGCACTTAACTGGTGCGACGCCAGTGCATCACAAGTGTGTTGTCATTCTGTACCTATTGTTGCAAAAGTGTCGCTCAAGTTTCACCGTAATGTAGCACCAGTACCGAACCAGTATCGCCTCGAATCGAGTTGATGAACCTTCTGTACTCAAATATTTCACTGTTTGGCAAGCCTGTATCTTGAAAATGATNGTCCTCTGAATCGAATAAAATCAACGTTTCCTCATTCATCACTCATTTTCTGCCCTCGCTCCTTCGCTTGTGTCAGGAGCCCTATCATAATACTCATCCAATGTAGACTGTGGTATTCTCTTCAACATGTCCCTGATAGGTATTAGAAATTACTGTTTACTGGTTATAGCACTTGGATTGAGATATGATTTTAAATTCCAACGGATGAACTTTTCAATTTCAAACTACGTTTAACCTTGGGAAAATCCTGAGTAGCTGCCAGCCGATGTCAAGTGATTCAAAAACAGTTCTGTTCTCATATACTCCCTGGAAAATGGCAAACTTGGGATATGCGCGGTCAATTAGAGTGCTTATTATTTCGCATTGCATTCACAGTGCATTCATCACAAGTCTACCACAGTATACATTCAGGTTAGAGCTACATGTGGTGTTTGTCAGGATTTAGTCAGCATCACCTATGTACTGACTAATCGGACAATACCTGTGAAATGAACTTCTTCTCGAACTTGTATAGGAATTCTAGGTATTTGTGGTCGTCTGCTGACAAAGCTTCCTCACCGACCACAGCCTTCATAGCTTGTACATCTTTACCGATAGCATAGCAAGCGTATNTAAACTCTGTGCTAATGTTCATATAGAGTTTAGAAGAGTTGATTTTGAGGCAATTTCTTCACTTTTTCATGTGCTATTTTAACTAAGTGTAGGATACGAATCACTCACTCCCATCTTCAGTCTTCACTTGCCCTTGTCTTATCTAATAAGTAACCATGAAATATTCCGTCAGTAGACAGTTATAATAGGAGACTGAAAATGCTCATCTCTGCCATCTGGAGTGCTTTCTTTTTGTAGCAAAATGACTTGAATCGATGATTTCTGCGTGTTTCAGGCATTCTCTGGCTTGGACTTTCCAAAATCTTCGCCTGCGGCGCTAAGCCTCTGGCAGTTGGGGGGCCTGCCCCCCAAACCCCCTGAGTCACTCGATTACCGTACACCCCAATTTCCTAAATTACAAATCCACCGCACGCCTCTGCAACATAACAAAAAAACTTTCCTAATGATATAGGTCTTGCTCCGGAATTTTCACACAAAACTCATGTTGTTTCATAAAGGTATTTGGATCAAAAACAAAACATAACTTGCCTACTTTTAACATGTGCAGTTCATATCTTACAATTTCTCTGTAAAATATAGGATACTGACGTACTATAGGACACTAGGTTAATCATCCTGTCAGCAAGGAATATATTTAAGACACAATTTTATAATCCTTACCCTTTGCCTCTGTTTGCCGGGCGATGCCAAACCGCTGATGCAAGAGATGTCTGAGAATCAGTTTGAGTCGCGCGCGCGCGAAACGAAATTCTCGACAGGGTCTATCATTGATCAACAAACCCCTGTTAATAATAGCGGGATAGCCTCGGCTCCTGTCATGAATTTCATTGCGTGCGCCGCACAAATTATTTTCATGTCAGACACGGTTTTTGCATTGTAAGATTCCTCCCTACCCTTGCTTGCCGGATGTTATCTGTCTGTTCCCGCGCTGCGTGACCCAAATACTCTGCGCGCGCTGCGCGTCTCCTTTCTACGACTTTTCAGTTCACTGAGTAGAACAGGGGCGCGCAACGTGTGCACATATCTGTCCACTGTTTCTTGCGCGCAACCTAGCTGGCGCGCTGCAAAGCTGACGCGCGCGCACGCGTGATTGGTTCCATCGCGCGAAATTGTGTTTTCTCGTCTCTACTAAAGACGAAATTTACTAGTACTTAGTAAGCTTCCGCTTCGCGCGATCCATTTAACTGCATCCGAGTTCAGGTTTTAGCACCACATTGAAATTCATGGTTCGCCACTTTGATTTGAAAAAGTGTACAGAGACATTACAATTCAATATTTCAACGGTTTACATAGGAAATCGTCAAAAGATAATTGACTGCCTGCAGTCAAAAGCATGGGGTTAATTTGAGGAAATCATTTTCATTAAAATAAATCAAAATTATCTCTTTATATTCATTAACATCAAATCAGTAGAGTTATCACAGAATGCAACCAAATCAAAGTGTTCTTATTTTTGGTCCTCTGAATCGAATAAAATCAACGTTTCCTCATTCATCACTCATTTTCTGCCCTCGCTCCTTCGCTTGTGTCAGGAGCCCTATCATAATACTCATCCAATGTAGACTGTGGTATTCTCTTCAACATGTCCCTGATAGGTATTAGAAATTACTGTTTACTGGTTATAGCACTTGGATTGAGATATGATTTTAAATTCCAACGGATGAACTTTTCAATTTCAAACTACGTTTAACCTTGGGAAAATCCTGAGTAGCTGCCAGCCGATGTCAAGTGATTCAAAAACAGTTCTGTTCTCATATACTCCCTGGAAAATGGCAAACTTGGGATATGCGCGGTCAATTAGAGTGCTTATTATTTCGCATTGCATTCACAGTGCATTCATCACAAGTCTACCACAGTATACATTCAGGTTAGAGCTACATGTGGTGTTTGTCAGGATTTAGTCAGCATCACCTATGTACTGACTAATCGGACAATACCTGTGAAATGAACTTCTTCTCGAACTTGTATAGGAATTCTAGGTATTTGTGGTCGTCTGCTGACAAAGCTTCCTCACCGACCACAGCCTTCATAGCTTGTACATCTTTACCGATAGCATAGCAAGCGTATAACTGGGGTGATATGAGGCATTCAGAATACCGAACAACCGTAATAATGTTCACTCCATTTCAATAAAATCATAGTCCACAGAGAATCGTACAGACAATGACATTCGAGATACGCAGACAATTGTCACAATACCCCATTAACTCCATGGTCTGATTGCTCATGTCTGAGCTATTCTGTTATAGCTATTGAGCGATCCATCAAACTGAAACTACAATAGGAATTCGGAGCACTATGAATCACCTGGTTTGAGACATCGGAGTGGTCTTTCCTCGTCATACCCTCGCCAATAGCAGATCTCATGAGTCGGGAGAGAGAGGGGAGCACGTTGATTGGCGGATAGATCTGTCTGTTGTGCAGCTGTCTCTCCACATAAACCTGACATTACACCGTGTGAATTGTGTGATGAGAAAGCTGTCGGAGCAGTTGTCAGGACTGTGGCGCGCAGCGTTTTGCGCAAAATTTCGCGCGATGACGTGGTCGAGCTTCTTGGAAACTGCCCCACCCTCACCTGTCCCTCAGTGATGTATCCAGTCAGATCGGGGATGGGATGTGTGATATCATCGTTAGGCATGGTCAGAATAGGGATCTGCGTGATACTCCCATTTCTACCCGTCACTCTGCCAGCCCGCTCGTAGATCGTGGCTAAATCAGTGTACATGTAACCGGGGAAACCACGTCGCCCAGGTACTTCCTCTCGGGCAGCCGACACCTGAGTGAAGGAGAGAGAGATAAATTGGGCAGGAATTGTAGCTTGAGAAATAGCATCATCAAAGAGAACGCATGTGTAGTATAGCGATTAGCGGTGACTCAATGTGGATGTTGAGCGTTTCGCACGTTTCAACTGTTTTACTCCATGATGAATATCAATAAAGTATAAACCACACTGACCTCTCTGAGAGCCTCCGCGTATGAGGTCATGTCTGTCAGGATGACAAGAACGTGTTTCTCACACTGATACGCCAAGAACTCGGCAGTGGTAAGCGCTATCCTCGGAGTGATGATCCGCTCGATGGTCGGGTCGTTGGCCAGGTTCAGGAACAGTACTACGTTACCCATCGCTCCGCTCTCCTCGAAATCTTGTTTGAAGAACCTGGCAGCCTCCATATTCACCTGATGAGAGAAGGGAATGACATCTACAATACACATTTGTGTGAACTACACAGTATTTCATCAGTCATGAATCATCAGTCAGTTGACAAACATAGCTCAGTTTACTTACACCCATAGCTCCGAATATGATCGCAAAGTTGTCAGCATGATCATCATAGATTCCCTTATCTGCTGTCTTCACCAGACCAGCCTGCCTACAGATCTGAGCTGCTATGTCGTTGTGAGGGAGACCAGCTGCCGAGAAGATGGGAATTTTCTGACCCCTGGCAATACTGTTCATCACATCAATAGCAGAGATTCCGGTCTGAATCATTTCCTGGTGTGGGGAGACAGGGAGTGTTACAGGCTGGTGAGTCAGAGGTTGGAAAGTAATTGTTGGAAAACACGTCTCTTACCCGCGGATATTCCCTGGAGTAGGGATTGATGGGCTGTCCCATGATATCGAGTAAATCCTCCGCCATGATGGGCGGACCATTGTCAATGGGCTTTCCAGATCCATTGAACATGCGACCCAACATGTCTTCTGATACGGGTGTTCTGGAAGTGAAATGCTGTTTAGAGAATTATATGTCAATAAATTCATCTGATATTTGCTCAAGAATCTATTGATCCTTTAACGAATTCGAGGTCAAACAAAGGCTGGTATTAACCTGAGAATGTCGCCAGTAAACTCGCATGTTGTGTGCTTAGCATCTATACCAGGAGTTCCTTCAAATACTTGTACAATAGCTTTGGATCCGCTAATCTCCAACACCTAGGGTCCATCATAGTAACTATTTGCTTCAATTGCAATCCGTCATGATAAAGTTATCAGAGATGGGTAACCATAAATCCACCCACAGAAAAATGTGATAAACAAACCTGCCCACTCCTCACTGATCCATCAGGCAGGGTCAAGGAGACAATTTCAGCAAATTTGGGAAATTTAACGTTATCCAAGATGACAAGAGGACCATTTACACCGGTAACTGTTTTATATGTCATACGTGGTTGAGCAATATAGTCCCTCACTACGGCAGCTTGGTGGACTTTCATAAGTTCACTTGCTTTTGGAGACATTCCAAAGTCCATGAGATCGCCATTTGGTTGCATTGTAAGTGCCATCCTTGATGTTAGAAATGCTGCCTTGAAAAATCTGTCTGTTTTCAAATTGAATTGTATTGAATTGAATGGTGATACAATTCAAATTACATGACTATGCCATGGCGGCAAAACCAATCAGTTTCGCACAATCAGAAGATACAAATTAAAAGTGGGCAATACTAATTTGTCCAACCTATAAACTTGGGAAAGATTTTCATTATATTTGAACTGGGTCAAAAACCCTCCCTTCTCTATTACCACCTGCTGAATGCTGATACTGTGATACAGACCATAGTTGACAAAAGAGGGCCTCACATCTGTAGGGTAACCACTGATGATCCAAACCTCACAATTTAGAATCAAATGATAAAGCCAATCATCAGATTAGCCAAATGACAATCCTGAGCTTAGAAAATGGATATCCAGAGTTTTGTGATGTTTTCAAATTGGAGTCTACCCATACGCATAGATAAGGCTTTGGATCATCCTCAGACAATAGTATTTAGTATCTCAGGTGTATTCTAAGACTTATTCTCATTTGCCTGGCAATCCTAGGACCAGCTGAAGCAAATGCAAGGACAGGACTATCATTGATAGGCCAAATCACATTTCGAATTCTCTGCAGCCTCACGGTCAAAGGACAAAGCTTACTGTTACAACAACACCAATCAACAACATCAAAGCATTCAAACAAAGATCTGTTATTGTGTCAAAGATCTCTTGACAAGGGTCAAGAGATTTTTCAAGACAATTATACATTTTATTCTTAAATAAATAAATGAATGAATAAATAAATAAATAAATAAATTTTGCCTTCAGGCAACTCTATTCTGACTAATCATTCTCGGTAAATCTATTCATTGAATTATGTATCCACACACTACACAGGGTACTCACACAAAGCAGAGTCAAACAATCAGTTCCATTACTGATAGAAATGCTAAATAGCAACACCTCTTACGAATGAGTTTTATTTAACAAAAATATTATAAGTTTATCTTTTTTAATGGATGGTTTTCAATTCTAATCCACGATGATATGTATATCCGTCTGTGTGTAATTACTAACAATTTTGACTGTTGATTGTCGATCGATGATAGACTCTGTCGAGAATTTCGTTTTACGCGCGCGGCGCGAACTTATCCTCCTTGCATCAGCGGTCTAGCATCGCCAGACCAATTATTGACCACGCGCATGGCTCGCATCGGAATTTTGGCCGATGGAAGCACGCGCACGCGAAAAACAGAGGTCACTTAAAATCTGACAAAATGCAACACATACAGCAAATGGCAAACAGGAAAACAGTTCAACATCAATCAACGATAAACAATTTTAGTGATGCTGATGATAAGTGTTGAATTTCCAAAGCGGTGGTCGCTTGCATGAGTGATCTTCATGGAATCGATTTTCAGCTTCTATAGTTTTCCTTACTATGGTATTTTTGTCATCAATTTTCATTTTTCACTTTTCCTTGTCATAGTGAAATTGAAATTATTCGAATTAAGGTCATCATGACAACATGATTTCATGTGCCATATCTAAGATTTCTACACATCATTATTCATCTTTTTAACTAATATCCCTCTACTCCTGCAACAAGAGACTAATCCATCCCTGCCTCATTGCCTGAATGCATTGGGTATCCTAAATTGGCAATTCACTCTTCAATTCCTGATCCCATTACCGTATAATGTGTTGTGTCTAGTGAGTAGTTAGGGTTTACTTGCCCTGCCTACTCATTATTACTTTCTAGGATATCCACAATAAACAGTGAACAGTGTTTGTAATTAACACTCTTTTCAATTTTACAGTTCAGGATGGGCTCCAGTTGATTTGAATCAAATTTCATGTTATTCATAAGCATGCCCCTGATCTTTTTAATTTCAATCATTGGAGTCTCATCAAGTTATGAATTTTGGGATCCAGCTGATGAAAATGCTTATTTAAACACATACTTTTCTAATGAAGATATTACAACAGGATTTCAAATTCTCAGAGATCAGGTAAGTGAATTACCATAAATTAATAGAATTAATTTTTGATGAGATTTAATGGAATTGATATCAAATTGCTCTCCCATTTCTCTCCTGTTGGTGTACAAAAATCTATTGATAAACTTGTAGATATCCTATTCCAATGATTTCACTTTTTCAGAGACCAGATTTAGTATCACTGCACTCCCTTGGTGAGAGTGGTAATGGACATAGAATCAATGAAATAACAATAACTCACAATGTGTCAAATTGGGAAGGTGCAAATAAACCTCATGTAAAGGTAACAAGATGGAAAATTATTGTGTCCCTGAGCTTTCAAATTTATGAAGCATATAAGTTCATAACATTTCCGCTTTACCCCCAGTATGTAGGAAATATGCATGGTAATGAAGTTAGGGGCCGTGGTCTTCTCATGAAACTTGCATTCTACCTTGTAACAATGGCAGATGATGCAGATGTGGACTACATGCTGAAAAACACCGTTTTCCACTTAATCCCCACACTGAATCCAGACGGTTTTGAGATCGCTACTAAATCATGCTCTGGCACTGTGGGAAGGTACAATTGGCTGAATCCCCCCGTTTTGCTGATTACTCTTCATAAGAGTTAATTTACTCTCTAGTGACTCCGTTGAAAAATGAAATAAGCACCCATTCAACAATGTTCAATAATCAATTGCACTCACATTGAGATGTAAGTTTCTTGGTAACCAAATTTCATACAGATATACCACTGAGAAAACAGATTTGAACAGAGATTTCCCGAATCCCTGGGTGACTCTTAACAAAGAAATGGGAAGAGAATCTAAACTTATTGCAGAATATGTAAGTGAATGAGCTGATAGGTAACCCATGGTGATATAACATAGCCTAGAATCATGCAACAGAGGGTATGCAATGTACAGTGTACACCTGCTACAAATTGCAAGGGAGGTGAGTGATTTGATGTTTTGAAATGTGAACCCTGATTAGTGACATAATGGGGGGTATGTAGCCCAAAAAAAACCAAGGCCGACCCTGCTTTTCCCATTCTTGGGCTAGGTTTTTTGTGGTTTTTTTTGGTTTTTTTAGGTTTTTTTTGGGTTANATCTAAACTTATTGCAGAATATGTAAGTGAATGGGCTGACAGGTAACCCATTGTGATATAACATAGCCTAGAATCAAGCAACAGAGGGTATGCAATGTACTGTGCACACCTGCTACAAATTGCAAGGGAGGTGAGTGATGTTTTGAAATGTGATTAGTGACGTAGTGAATCGTCAGGCTGAATCAGTGCCGGCAGTTATCAGCATCAGTTTCCATGACGGATCTCTTGTTGTCAACTATCCATGGGATGGGATGAAGGGAGTTCAGACCATGGTTTATGCTGCTTCACCCGATGACAAACTTTTTATACATCTGGGTAAGAAACGGCTGTCATGCAATTAAAATCGTCCATTTCTTGATGACACACACAAGTCACAAACTCAACCAGATCAGCGGCAATTTTTCTGCGAGATTTTGAACGGTCTCTTAATATAAGCTCTTTATAAAGATAGCATTAAAGGGGTAGTCGTATTATTTCATGATTTAGGTATATCATTCACACTCAAGCATTCACACACATCATACACCCTGCTGTACAAAATTTAGGGGAGAACACAACAGCACACACGGGCTGATCTCAGTTATAGGTTCAATCCCATTTTTCTCGGAGTTTCTTCCCTATACAGTACTTGATCATGATCTCATTCAATATTTGTAAAGATGTTTCCCCGTTTTCCAGCGAAATCCTACTCCTTGAACCACAAGACCATGACAAGTAAGCAGAGTCCGTGTGGAATGAGCTACTTTGAAGACGGCATAACAAATGGTAATAAGTGGTACCAAGTATTTAACGGCATGCAGGATTGGAATTACTACTACAATGACTGTTTTGAGCTAACTGTTGAACTGGGCTGCTGCAAATACCCCAACGGTTTGTTTGCTAGAGTTTGTCGTGTTCAGTTGATCACCTGCTCCTTTCATGTCAATTGGTATCTCCCACATACATGGGCCAATATATTGACATATTTGGGCTGATTCATATCAATATAGTAGATCGTGTGGGATATACATGCTGATATTGACATATTTGTTCAGACATATTTATCTGACGATATTCTGCGAATTTATTAAGTTCCCATGTTTCAGATGCCAATGCCACATTCACAGACGTGTGGTATGATAACTTTGACAGCCTATTTGCCCTAACCAGTCAAGCACACAACGGCATAAGGGGCAAAGTTCGCGATCACACAGGCACACCAATCTTGGGTAATATCCCTAGCAGATTTCATGATTATACAGAACCGAAATTCTGTCTAAGTAGGCATGATAACATGATTAAGCTTATGAGGATTATGCAGAAATGCAACCACTGGTAGATGAATGTCATGAGGGTGATAATGGACCAACTTTGTGATCTGGTCGGCATATTGAAACAACCTATGGTTGTTCCTCAGAACCATACCCTCATTTATAATGAGATATCCTAGTGGATAGAGCCTATTGTCCTCCATTTTCACCTCTAATACACCCCTCATGCCAGAATTTAGGGGTGAATTTTAGATAGGAAAGTGTCCAGGTTGCCCCCTCCCCCTCCCTCCACTGACAGAATGTTGTTCAGGTGCTGTTATATCGGTATCAGGAGGTGGCAAACCGATAACAGTTCGACACCAGCACGGTTACTACTGGCGACCGTTGCTCGCAGGATCATACAATGTTACCGCCACAAAATCGGGCTATGCACCCGTCACTCGACGGTAAGACACACACACACACACACACACACACTTTAGTACTCAGAAAGTTTAGTTTTTCATGTCGAAGATGATTTGGGGCCTAATGGACACGTGAAACGTTCACTTTGGAGTGAAATTCCGCCGTTGATTCAATTTTCTGTTCGATTGCTCGCAATAACGTGTTTTATGGATCACTCAAATCCATCGAACAAGATTTATCCGCTCCCTCTTTTCTGCACTAATGGATCACTACTAATGCATTTTATGACCGGCACCATGTAAGTTAGGTCTATTATCTGACTTTCCACATGGCACACTCACATTATATCGCGATGAAATATTACTGACCCATGAATAGGAAATGAACTCAGCCACGTCAATCGCAAACTCAAATTGAGAAAGTAACGCGCGTGGTGTCGAATGATTGCATTTTCAAACGTTTGATTCAATCATGGCCCGCAGGCCCTAGCATAGCATCATGAACATGTGTTAACTGACAACTCATTGCAGGAACATAAGAGTGAGAGAGTCGGGAGCAACAGAAGTGTCATTCATTCTTATTCCCAAATCACAAGTAAGAAAACACCATGGAGCAGCGGTGTAACAGTATACATGACACGTGTAACACGTTATGTAACAGCATACATGACGTGTAACATGTATTACACGTGTTACACGTCATGTTCGCACTCATCTGATGTTGCTTAACGTGAAGCTGTTTTTAGTGTATGCTTTGTGCAATGTACATTCTATAGATGTTTCATTCAGTGTTATTTTCCTTGTCTCTTCTGTACGCGAATTTTTAGCTCCCAATGCTGCTGCGTTCTCGAAAACGGCTGGCCCGCAAAATAGAACGTATTCGGAAGTGTTATATTGGTTCGAACGGTATAGGTTGCCAAGGCTGAATTTTAGCAATGTGAAAAATTAGGTGAATTGGGTGAATTAGGTGAAATAAAGTGGTTGTCTTGGTCTCCTATTCAGAGAAATCCCTACTCTCACGCTTTTCAACAACTTCCTCATACTCCGGATTATGTTTTCAAAAGATTAATGGGAATTCACTCAGATGATCAGACTGCTATCAATGAAAAGTTCTCTTGGTGATGTTCATACATAATGCCATTATGTCCGTCACCCGACTTATTTGGTACCCATATAACTCATAGAGCATGGCCAACACGTATGATAACATTTCGGTAAGTATCATCATTCAACTTTTATGATATACCTACATCCAACAGAATGATAGATTCAAGTCTAGACAAAGGAACGTATTAAGGATTGAATTATTATCGTTCACGATTCGCGATTGATCAATGATCACGTGACACGTGTTTTATTGTATTGATCTAATGAGCAAATATCGGGACCAACGTGAAGTTACCTCGATCTCTTTTCGAGTTTAATCGAAATTTTCTGTAAATACCCTGAATGGTTATGCTATATCGATATGTGTGTGTGGGGGAGAGGGGTGAGCAAGATAGAGAAACTGTTGGGTGTGACACGTGGTCACTGACCAGTGACCACGTGTAATAGATATGCAATACTCTTCTGCCAAAGTTTTGACACGTAATATTTTGAACTGAACGTCACACAGCGTTCCTATGGGAATAGTGTAGTGACAGGTAGCTTATTATCAAGATTACCTAATAGTAACACCAGAATAGTCATATCGTGTGTCTGTGTGCGTGTGTGTGTGTGTGTGTG
>CAMPET010000310.1:37871-58460 GCA_946803715.1 Beroe ovata
TGATGACTGCCCACGATATTCTTCGGTGAGTGTTGTTTATTCGTTTGTGTTTCTGTTTTTGGTGTTTGTGTGTGTTTTGGTGTTTGTTTGTTTTCTGTGTGTGTATGTTTGTGTGTGTGTGTGTGTCTGTGTGTATGAGTGTGTGTTTGTGTGTGTTTGTGTGTGTGTGTGTGTGGTGTTGACTGTTGACGTATCGCGACTGCGTTATGGTGTGGTTTGAATACAATTTAGGATAACTTAACTCAGCTAAAACGGTTGAGATTTTTTTAGTCGTGATTGAAACGCCTCACTCATTTCAGTTCCTCGTTTAGCATTTTGATTCTATGCCTGTTCAACTCACTTTGACCGCTTTCACTTCTCTCTTTGTAACCAGCTGATATTGTACATTCATCTCTGCGTGATTCGTATCAAGCATAATGAATTAACATCGATCTTTACTCTGATAATAGTTATCAATCTCCGATAATTACTACTGAAGCATGACTACTTACCTACTATTATAGTGCTCCTTCATAATAATTCCTTGCGCTCCTTCGCTCGTTGTGAAGCGCACATTGAACAGTTATAACTCACAATACTTTCACTAGCTCTGTGTGTTGTTTGTGTGTGTGTGTCTGTTTGTTATAGCATATCTGAAAGCAGTGTCAATGGTTATTCGCTTTCTATACAACAACTGAAGGCCATGTTATTGTTCTACAGCACATATCAGACACAATGTTCACTTGCTGAAACCTGAACTTCGCTCGTCACATGTTTCAGACAGGTTCTTTTCTACACTCTGTTTTGTTTTTCACGCTCGGATACTCTTGTTAATATCTCGCCAGAACTTACATTTCTTATCTCTTGTCCAGAATTAGATTTCTCATTATATTACTCCATTGTGCCGCTTTTTAGTGCCGCTTTATTGCCTTTTTCCGTGTCATGAATCAGGATATTATCGGCAACCGAACACCGATGACGGTACTAGCCCGTATAACTGGAACTAGTATCGACACTGCAGACTTACGAATCTGATGTGCCTAACAATGGCAGTAATTTCATATTATCCGGGTTATTAAATGCCCGGTGATGATTCCTCCTATACTGGACCAATCCTTCTCGCTATCTCCCTGTAACCATGACATTGCAAACAATAAACACTTGGCGAGGAGAAGATGTGACAAGTATTTCTCTACATTTGGAGTTAGTTGAATTCACTTCCTCCAATNTTGTCCTTCATAGTCTCGAATTTGCCGTTCACAGGTTTTTAATGATTTTCGTTGATTTTGAAACATAATTATGACGTCATAATTGATACTAGGTAAGTCAAATTTTGCAATTTCGAGCATAGCCGATTTTCTGGATTTGAAGGGATCTCTGCTAATAAAACATGCTGCTTGATCAGAACTTGTAATTATATGTACAATTGATCAATATTACGCCGAAAAGCTAATGAGTTAATTACCTAATTAGCCTAATTAAGGTGAATAACTCTAAATCTGATGCAGATATACTTGTTTTCAATACAGGATATGATGCCTCAAATCTTGTTTGTTCAATTCAGTGATACTATTTCGATTCCCACGAAAACCTAATTAATCTATTAGTCTTATTAGCCTAATTAAGGCGCATATCTCGTGACTGGAAGCAGATAGGCAGGTTTTCTCAACGGGGTATGTTACCTTACTCCTAAATCCTAATGATTGTGATTCATTATAGTAACTCATTTGCGTCTCAATTAACTAATTGGATAATTGACCAATCAGTAAAGTATCACTCGAAAAATTTAGATATGAATCCCTGTGAAAAATAGTGATATTTTTCCCAAAACCAAATAAGATTTGGTTATTTTAGTCCGCAGCATCTGTGCGTTCTTTATTCTAAAGTCTCTGATATGAAAAAAAAACGCAGCATATACGTCAGACTGCCGCCACTTCACTGAGAAAAGCTACAGTGTTTCTACACGTGATATGGCGGCAGTCTGACGTATATGCTGCGTTTTTTTTCATATCAGAGACTTTAGAATAAAGAACGCACAGATGCTGCGGACTAAAATAACCAAATCTTATTTGGTTTTGGGAAAATTAGTTATTATAAGACTTTTTAATTGCTCAGCACTGATCTGATGAGACGTTTTTGATATATATTGGCTCGTGCTCCATAATTTCTGTACCTCAGGAAACACGATGATACTGATAGCTCTTTTCAAAGACAAGAACCTACACACACGGAGTAACAAGTTCATACGGAACCTGGCATTCGCAGACCTGTGTGTCGGGTTTTGGACAATGTCTGTTACCTTCGCCTCCATGATCAACCAGGCATGGGTGGGTAAAACACACTTCAGAATTCTCTAGCTCTCGATCCCTGCGGCATGTGTAACAGCTTACCTACTACGTAACACTTCAACATCTGCTTAACTTGGTAACCACAATACCAGCTCACCATTTACCATGCAATTTCAGATATTTGACGTATTTGGGGATCAATCACTGCTCTACGTTGTGACGTGTAACTTCAGTGCATTCCTCGANGACCTTCAGAAGCTGATTTATTATGATAATCAGTTATTTCATGACCGCTAGGCCCAAAAATTGGTTTTTTGCTTATATCTCAAAAAGTAAAGGGTTTAGAGCTTAGGTTCACAGTACAGACTAATATAAACATGGCCATTGCGCTTCTTTTAAGCTATCATTTGCCTTCCTATGACCTTCAGATGCTGAGATATGGACACTCGCTCTTACGCGAGCGGCGGTAAAAATGGGCGTGGCCCTGGCACCCTCTATGACGTCGATTCAACGAAGGGCAGTTAATTTTTTTGAAAGAGGACACTTAGAACTACCAAAAACCGTTGAGAAACTTTGTCCACTCGGATGTTGCATACTGACTATGGCTGGGCTACTAGAGTAAATCGCTTTACACCGGTTTTGGTCATATATAATCTGCACGCTCATTTTCATGAGCTCAGTGATTACTTTCCTCTCCCTCGCCCGCTACTATTGGGGAAATTGGGGAAATCAGTAGTGTCCTCTCTAAATCCACCAGCTAACCATTTCCCCGGTCCACTAAAACATATCCTCGATTTCTGTGTGTGTGTGTGTGGTGTCTTTGTGTTTGTGTGTGTGTCTGTGTGTGGTGTCTTTGTGTTTGTGTGAGTGTGTACTGTGTGTGTGTGGCGTCTTTGTGTTTGTGTGAGTGTGTGTCTGGGTGTGTGGGTGTGTACTGTGTATGGCGTATGATAATACATTTTCATCGATAACAATTTGCTCTCATTTAAATCTCTCTCTACTACGGTCCAATTAAAGACTCGATATTCTGTGATATGGTATGTACTACAGTTATTGTATCTGCAGTCAGTTCTATAGCCAGCAGTTTTCTGTTACGAGTTAGAATTATTTTGTTTGCTTGTTTGTCGAGCGCGTAATGTATATCCATTGTCATAGCAACATCAAGTTACTACAGCTACACTGTGGCAACATAGAGCAACATAGAGAAACATGGTATCAGAAGCTCTAGCGAGTTTAGATGAGCAACTCTCCCTACTGCGGAGTAGAACACAGATCTGTGATACTGATCTGCGGTGTCTCCTGAAGTGTGTACGTGTTGCCATGGATACAACGCCACTATTTCACGCTGTTTCATTCCGTCGCACTCGACCCTCACTTCTACCCGATTTCTCACCCCCCCTCTCCGCAAACTATCTCACCTATTCTCACCTCTCACTCACTCACCCCCTCTCCGCAATCTATCTCACCTATTCTCACCTCTCCCTCACTCAATCAATTCTCACCCTTCAGAAAGAGAAAGAGCTGGAAATAGCTGCTAGGATCGGGCAGAGCCTCCTCAAGAAAGTTGGAACCCTGGAGGGGGACCTAGTCTCAGCGCAGAGCAACTGTCTCGAGATGGAACACAGGGTTAGAGCAGTTTTGTTCGCAGCACATCCATACATCTATAGTACATCTATAGTACATCTATAGTACATCTATAGTACATCTATAGTACATCCATACATCTAGTCTATAATAGACGAGATATCCATTATCTTGTCTAGATCTTAACGTTAGAGTTATATTTGTTTATGTAAGCTTTTCTGAGGATGAGATAAGTAGAATAGAGTTCATGTTTATTAACACTTCAGAATTCCTTCCAACTCCACGATATCCTCATTTTATCCTCAGGTCAACCAGTTAAACCACGAAGTATGCACAAAGGATGAATTGCTGAAGTTTGTGGACAGAGAAATGACCGACAGACAGGACTTGGAAAATGTCGAAATGAAGGAATCTCTGCTCCGGCTGAATAAGGAATGTCAGGACCTCAAAATGGAGAACTCGAAACTCAAGAATTGTGTAAGTTTCCCCCTCTGGTCTTGTCTGGTCTTGTCTGTTGAAATGACGTGTTACGAGAGGTGGTGACTGTCATTCTGTCACAATCCGATAAGTCAATCCCTAGTGATTTGCTACAGTTCTGTCCTAATTACACAAAGAAACAGTCCTAATTACCCGATATGAGTCCAGTAGAAGTCTATTATTACCTAATTAAGTCTAAATTTATGTCGTATGGCATGATTCCAATGTCTTTAATCTTATCATTTCTCAATTACGGCAGACACTGGAACAATAATGGCTGCATGTCGATATTTCGAGTGAAATTCGACACAATGTGCTTGCTCAGTTATTATAAGTCAGGAGAATGACTTATGATAATTCATTGTATCCCCCTGGTTTTCGAGGTGGTGTAAAATGGGTTTGTATTTGNTTCTCACCCCCTCTCCGCAAACTATCTCACCTATTCTCACATCTCACTCACTCACCCCCTCTCCGCAAACTATCTCACCTATTCTCACCTCTCCCTCACTCAATCAATTCTCACCCGCTCCCCACCCCCTTCAGAAAGAGAAAGAGCTGGAAATAGCTGCTAGGATCGGGCAGAGCCTCCTCAAGAAAGTTGGAACCCTGGAGGGGGACCTAGTATCAGCGCAGAGCAACTGTCTCGAGATGGAACACAAGGTTAGAGCAATTTTGTTTGCAGTACATCCATACATCTAGTCTATGATAGACGAGATATGTGATTCCACTATCTTGTCTAGATCTTTACGTTAGACGTTAGAGTTATAATTGTTTATGTAAGCTTTTCTGAGGATGAGATAAGTAAATTAAAGTTCATGTTCATTACCACTTCAGAGTTCCGTCCAACTCCATTATATCCTCATTTTATCCTCATTTTATCCTCAGGTCAACCAGTTAAACCACGAAGTATGCACAAAGGATGAATTGCTGAAGTTTGTGGACAGAGAAATGACCGACAGACAGGACTTGGAAAATGTCGAAATGAAGGAATCTCTGCTCCGCCTGAATAAGGAATGTCAGGACCTCAAAATGGAGAACTCGAAACTCAAGAATTGTGTAAGTTTCCCCGTCTGGTCTTGTCTGGTGGTTTGTGGAAATGAGGTGTTACGAGAGGTGGTGACTGTCATTCTGTCACAATCCGATAAGTCAATCCCTGGTGATTTGCTACAGTTCTGTCCTAATTACACAGAGAAACAGGTCCTAATTGCCCGATATGAGTCCAGTAGAAGTCTATAATTACCTAATTAAATCTAAATTTATGTCGTATGGCATGATTCCAATGTCTCTAATCTTATCATTTCTCAATTACGGCAGACCTTGGAACAATAATGGCTGCATGTCGATATTTCGAGTGAAATTCGACACATCATGCTTGCTCAGTTATTTATAAGTCAGGAGAATGACTTGTGATAATTCATTGTATCCCCCTGGTTTTCGAGGTGGTGTAAAATGGGTTTGTATTTGTACTGTAGTGTGTTTGCTGTTACTAATTACTGGGATGAAGAGGACATGAGCTCCTATTCCTTGAGTGTAAGTCCCCCCTCCCCCCTCCCCTTAACTCTGTCACTCACTTACCACAACTGTGGGTGTGGTCGTTGGGTTGCTCCTTCCTAAACCTTGTCATCTCACAGCAACAGGGAATTAAGTCAGAGACGCTCCGACTGGAGGCTAAAGAGACGGCCCTCATTCAGCATTGCCTCAAACAACTTGGTATGTTGCTTGCTGTCTCATTTCAGTCTTTACTTGTCAGTTGTATAATTGTGTCGAGCTGTTGTCAGATTGACACTATGGTGTCAGCTCTGTCACATTGACACCATGGTGTCACATTGACACAGTGTCGTTGACATCATTTACCTCGTTTACTAGAACTAACAAACGAAGACCAAATGTCAAGTGAGTGTGCTGGGGCTGCAGCTTCCTGCACGCGCTCTATATCATAGAGTCTACAATAATAATAGTCAATGTTCATGCGCGAATGGCCGAATGGTTGCCTCATTTTGCTTGGCAGGGTTGTCAAGCTAATCACTAGTGGGGTCCCGGGTCGCCAATGTATCACACTACCTCACCCGCCCCCTCTCTTATCAGGCGATACCGTGGTCCAAGTGTCCAAGTTGGAGGCAGCGGCAGAGCAGAAGTCAGAACAGATTGTTCTACTGAAGACAGATTTGTGTCACGTGACCTCATCGCTCAAGGAGCTGACACTCAAACACGTGGAGCTAATTGATGACAACAACGACCTCCGCATGCAAATCCAGACGATGAGAGAGGAGCAAAAACTCGCTTCTCATCAGGTAGACAGGACTGATTAGACCGGTCACTAGTCAGTGATAACTAGTGATAGTCAGTATTGGGGTAGACTGGTCAGTACTCAGTGATACCAGATGAATAACGTGATCTCGTAATGCGATATGGATCATGAGAAAACTGCAGTCGATAACGCTGTTGTTGTCGTTGGCTCGTGTCAACATGATAACACCACTGTTGTTAACATGATAACACCACATGATAACACCACTGTTGTTAACACACTGCTAATCTCAGTTGTCGCACCTCCAAAAGAAGTACGAAGAGTGTTTGCAGATGTTGGAGGACAGTAAGAAGCACATTTACCGCATGACAAGTCCCAACACACCGGTAATGCCACCNTGATGATAACTGAATTGATGATTCAGTACATGAATGTTTCAATATTCGCGTCTTTACAAGGACACAACGTGATTCATGTGTTTCATGTATTCTCGCTATAATAATTGAGTTAACTTTGTCTCATTGTTGTGTGTGCAATGTGCATCGGTTACGCGATGTGAGTGGTATGTGTTTGTGTGTGTGTTTGTGTTTGTCTGTGTGAGTGTTTGTGTGTGTGAGAGTGTGGGTGGGTGTTTGTCTGTGTGTTTGTGTGTGTGTGTGTTTGTGTGCGTGTGTATGTGTGTGCGTGTGTGTGTATCTGTGTGTGTGTGGGCGATCAGTGCTTTACCAGAGTTATTTCTTCCTGGTTACTTTTGGACCGAAGACCATGCTGAGTTTACCTAATTGAAAATCCTAACCACACTCCCACTTCCCGAATCACCTCCCTCCTAGCACTCCCTAATCACCTCCCTGCTAGCACTCCCCTCTTTCTGCAGCACAGACGGGCGCGGAACGGAGTATCTAAACACAAGTTCGTGAGATCACGAGCCCGGATATCCCGAGGAGCCAAGGATCACAAAGCGACAGAGACGACTGACGACAGTGACAACAAGGACAGCGGCGTAAGGTCAGAGACTGATACTGATTCAGGCGCTGATAACGACAGGTTTGTCTCTCTGCTAATTGCTCCTTCATCAACCAAATCATGACTCCGCCACCAAACACGAGGAGTATTGGCAACCGTCCAGAGAGTGCATGTGTGACTGTTTGTGTCAAGTAGAGTTATAGAATCTGGCCCGCTATTCTATGAGCTATGTGCATACTGCTGACTATTGCTTTAGGGGTCAACACGATCAGAAACCATCTTGCCATGATGAATTATGTCGTAATCACTTAATCTTATCTCCACCCCCTCACCCCTCCCTCACCCCCCTCTTATCTCCACCCCCTCACCCCCCNGATATATGTAATCCTTTTCTCACCCCTCCCTCACCTCCCTCACCCCCCTCTGAACTCACTCCCCTCACAGTAGTAGAGACACCAAGTCCGCGATGCTGACACCACATCACAAGAGAAGACTCAGGAGAGGTACTGCCTCGACACTCAGTGATCCGGAAACAGGACACCGAGAGACGCCGGGACCTCATCTGCTGCTGCCGCCTAAAGACGCCCTCCGAGATCTGATAGCCGATTCAAGAGTAAGTTTCAAGTACCAGAGACTTACTTTTAGTAGCCATTTTTCGTAGAAGCTTTCATAGATACCCCGTCTCTTACATTCGTTTTCAAACTATAGGAAGATGAAAACTCTACCAACTCCAATTCTCGTTCTCTGTCCAGTGATGTTCTGGTGTCAAGTGATGTGTCTAAGTGATGTATCTAGTGATGTGTCAAGTTATATGTCAAGTGATGTGTCACCATCTCGCCCCCACCAGGTCTCGGCTCCTCCCTACTCATCTCTACAAGGGAGTACCCACTCCCTAAACAGTGACACCAACATCACGAGTGTGAGTGACACGTGGCAGAGCGAGCCTGGACAAGCAAACAGACACATGTACGGGACTAACAAACTCAAGATGGTGAAACCCCTCGAGGGAAGCATGACACTTCTCCAGGTATGTAGTTCTGTGAGCGCCCCAATAATACATATCATAGATGAAATTTCCCTCTTCTTTTTTCGAAAAAAAAAACCTTTATTTTCTCAAAAAAAAGCCTTTCACATCCTGATGTTGTTGTTGTTTATGTTGTTGTTCAATGAAACTTGTAGTGGAAGTTGCTGGCGATGAAACAGAACAACAGTCTCCTCACTACTGAGGAGAGACCGGGTGTGTTACAGAGGAACACAGTGTCCAACCTGCACGACAACGAGGGGATAGCTGCTCTTGGTAAGTCTGCGCTGTGAAATGAGGATTCTGGATTATAGCTCCAAACTGTCACGTGACTGTTCCTCACATCTGTCACGCGATACCTGTCACACATCTGTCACACACATGACATGATGACATGGTGAAGGAGTGACATGGTGACATTTCCCCAGGAGGATTAGAGTCGCAGGGTATCATGTCAAAGGGAGCGATGACACCTGTCACTTCGTCGAAGAGCGGTGTTGTGAGTAGGACAGAGGCCCGGGGAATCCTCACTCGGTCACAGGCCCTCCCTCCTGTAGCAGCAGCAGGTAACTTGTTGTTGATGGACAGTGTTGTATAGGATAGACAAGGATTGTCCAAAATAGGGGGGATTTCATGTCTTGATACGTTTTTCCTCCCTTTCCGCCTCTCAATTCCCCTCCTCTCGATTACCAAGTTCACTGAACACTCCCCCACTCACACTGAGTACTCACTCCTCTGTCTAGGATCGCTGGATAAGATAGACTCAACACCCCGGTCCTCACTACAACCAGTAGCTGCTCCCCCTCCTGCGGTTGACCCAGCTGCACAGGACTTGTTCGCGTATCTGAGCTCCAAGTACGAGGTGCCCAAGAACACCATCAGCTCAGATTATACCACGGGGTCATCGGAAACCAGGGCAGGGTCCAAGGTGAGGTTGGGCAGCGGAGGAATCTAACAAGAAACCCATGTCTTGATGAGCCACGATCCGTCATCACGATCAGTTCAATCAGATGAATTCCATCACAGCCCATCATCAGTAAATTCAATGTCGTGATCCATATTTCCCCCAGGTCAAGGTTGATGCACAGCCCCGGACACGGACCATATCACCTGATATACCCGATGAAGAGACCACCCCAGTCGTGATAAAGAAAACCAACTCACCAGCCCCCTCTACTGGGATTGGTAGACTATTCGGCTGGTCTTGAAGTCAAGAGTTTGCACTGCAACCGAGCTCTTAATTCATATGAACAGTCGCAGGAACACTGATTTTTGATCAAAGATTTTTTGCTTTTTATAATTGTTAACGTGGATTTTGTATTGAAATTGATGAATGCCGGTTAATAAATGAAAACGAACTCCGTCCAATCGCAATATGAATAAGATGGTAACTAGCGCACTATTGTGTACTGCAACTGCAATGGTTAAATCATATTCCTAATTCTGTTCCAAACTTTATTTTCATTTTCAAATGTTAAAACACTTGATTATCTGATTCATGATCATCTGTCTTTTTCGTTGAAGGCCCCTGATCCCCGACCCATATAAATATAATTGAACAAGACAGATGAGAAGTGGGTCAGTGGGAACAATTTTCAATGTACTTACCAGATGTTATGATCGGCCCACTCACCACTGCACAGGCACTGCAATTGCAATGTTTGTGTTGAATTCAAACTCGCACGAAAAGTAAGTGGACAGATAACCTGATAGTGATAATGATACCATCAGCAGCAAGGGTCATTTTTCAATTTCCCTTGGCGCGGACGCGCGCAACAATGATTGGTTGCGCTGCATTGGCAAATGCAAATATGCAGTGCATTGCCTGTCAGATTTCATCTGACCTCTGCTTTCCGCGCGCACGCCTTCATTCGCCTTCGATGAAGGCGCGCGCGCCGCGCTCACGAAACGGTGGACAGATAACATCCGGCCGCGGCAAGCCCGCGCTAAATACTTTGCAAGCGCTGCGCGCGGCTTCTGACCACGCAACCTTCTGCAGCAGTTCATATATTCTGCAAACAAATATGTTTTCACGTTCGCGTTACGTGACTCAATCCGCCGCGCCGCGCGCGTGGTTTTCAGTTCACTGAGTAGAATAGGGGCGCGCAACGTGTCCACAGTAAAATAAATTAGCGCATGGGAACGCTGCGCACATCATGGATCGTTTTTCATGCAGTTTTATAAGTGCTTTCCACCATCTAGGCGAAATTATGATATAAAATTTTTTGATAATTGAAGATTTGATAAAATCTGAATTTAAACATCCAAGTCAATAAGTATAAATGATTTCAAAGTTTCTGAAGTATATGAATGACAGTTCTATTTGACTGTTTTGATAATTACAATATTTGTCAAATATTTTGATAAAATATAATGATCTTTGTTCATGTAAATGGATAAATTGGCAACCTTGCTGCTTTTTTGGCCCATCTTCTTATTGATTGTTGCACCACATGTTTAAAATCCTGACTACATAAAGTATAGAGAATTGGATTTCCAAAAGAGTTGATAAAGAACAGGTAAATTGTGGCTTTAGACAGCCCAGGATGAGTATTCTTGAGTCCGCCAAACCTTTTAATCAGACCAGGTAGCCAGGATATTATCAATAACATGGACAAACTTCCAACTGTTAATGTAGCTTGCTTTCTGCGCTTTTCCAACAAGGACTTGATACCTGATTTTGTTATTCTGATTTGTTTGTTACTCCTTATCTTTCTTGAATGGAGAAAGGTTTTGATGGCAAGGAGAATGTTGCTAAGAATTATGAGAGAAAAGGGGGCCAAAATGAATAGTACTGAGTAGATGATATTCTCAACTCCTGTATAAGAGTACTGCATAATACAAGTTGAGATTTGCCTCACAAAAACTGCTTTTGACTTAAGGAAAATACTCCTTATTCCCAGTATGCTTGAGTATAGCCAGATAGCATAGCATAAGGAGTGAATATGTTTCCTCATTGTTGCAAAATTGCACAGTGGAAAAGATAACATCATCAGTCTGTAAAGTGTCAATGCTGCTATGAAGTTCATGTTTGCTACTGCTGATATTGATGCTATAGTTGACGTTGCATAGCAGCTTTCATACCCCAGCTTCCATTCCAGTGTCAAGTTTGTGATGCTTACTGGAATTATCCGAGTCAATATGTATAGCATGTCTGAAATGGCAACATTCTTGATAAAATGCAGGTTTATCTTATTCATGCGGAAGGAGCGACACTTCTTGATAGAGTAAATCACAAACATGTTGCCAAATGTTCCTGTTATTGCCGAGAAAAGGGAATAACAGAATAGAAAGACGTTCTCTTCCTGGATTCTGTCATTCTTGCTGACTTGAGGTTGTGGCTGAGTCATAACATGTACTTATCCTAGGGAGACAGATTCAGATATCAGCATGAAATTTTTCCATGTTATGGGTTGATGAATTGATTATTGTACCTACTTGATTGTAAGGTAAAAAGAGAAAACTTGCAATAGGGCGAAATGTTTGATGATGCTGATGACTTGTCACATGAGGAATGCATGCAGCTTATCGAGAAGGCAAAGGAAATGGGCCTAAAACCATTTGGAGAAGATTGGCGCAAAGAAATGGACATGCACCCCTTGTTCATGGATAAGATTCCTCAGGAAGTAATCGATGGTATGGTGCACATGAACAAAATAATGTGAAATACTTTGATAGAAATCATTAGTTAATTGATCATCAGCACGACTATAACAGGTGACATTGACCGGAGGAGGTGGCCCGAACTTGCAGCCCATCTTGATATGATGTACGGGGATGAGGAGGATTTAGAGGGCAATGCCCGGAGTTACAAAGAAGACGGGAACATCGAATACAAGAAGGGTACACCCGAGGGATTACACAAAGCTATTATCAGCTATTCTGGTATGCACCGACATCAGATATCATCAAATACCTAGGGGGAACAGCGCCTTAAACACTGAACAGTGCCTTGCCCTCAGCCCTGCTAGTGCTGATTCATCAATAACACACAATATGCTATCATTGCAGAAGGTTTAGCCCAGAACTGTTCAAACACTACTCTCAACGCCCAACTATATTGCAATAGAGCAGCCGCACAATTCTCTATTGGAAACTACAGGTGAGCTAATATAGGGAGAAGCAAACTCATTAGACGTTGACGTGAACATTTCCAACCATTTAAAATACAAATTATGAATTATTTTAGGCGAGCAACACTAGATTGCGAGAAGGCGCTTCAGTTGGATGACACTTACATGAAAGCAATATCCAGAGGAGCGCTGTCTCAAAGCAAGCTAGGTACAGTAATGATCGGCCCTGTGATAGCGCCTCATTAATACTAGCATTGGTGACAAGTTAATTGAACTGGTGTTAGCGGATAACAAAATATTGATTTGGCATCGTAGTGGACGCTCATAGTGTGGATTCTATTAAATGATTAGACAGTGCGCTATACGCGGAATTCATCAAATCAAGCAGCAGCAGCAGGACTGAAGTAACTGTGGAGTGTGGAGCTACTATAGTGGTAGTTTGTGGATCCATATAATCGCGATTAATCATTCAACTATTGTTGGTGGGTCAACTGTATATGAACAATCAAATTATCGATAATATTGAGCGTGGCAAACTGCAGACACGCCACAATAAACAACTCAAATGAGCCCACTTGAGTAACCAAAGCCATTAGTATATGCTAAAATGTGAGAGAGAAAGATATAATAATGACAGATATAATGCTATGATGTGAAAATATCGCCCCTGCTCTCTAAAAGACCACCTAAACACNCCATATAATCGCGATTAATCATTCAACTATTGTCAGTGGGCCAACTGTATATGAACAATCAAATTATCGATAATATTGAGCGTGGCAAACTGCAAACACACCACAATAAACAACTCAAATGAGCCCACTTGAGTAACCAAAGCCATTAGTATATGCTAACATATGAGAGAGAAAGATATAATAATGACAGATATAATGCTATGATATCGCCCCTGCTCTCTAAAAGACCACCTAAACACATCTGGGGTGCAAACACACTGGTGGCAGATGGGGGCTGAATAAAACCACTCGCGTTTCAGAGATGATATTTAACTCTTATAAACTGCTTAAGTGAACTTAATCATCCGATTAAAAAGCACTTAATGTATCTCATACCCGACGAGCACTATGCAAGTGCAATTTTATCAATCCATCGCAGGTAACAGTAAGAAAGTGATCGAGTGGTGCGATAGAGGACTATCCGTTGATAAACACGATAAGAACCTGCTCAACATGAAAATCAAAACTCTGCAGGTACCTAGAGGGTAAAGCTGGTTTCGCAATTTGCGAGAGAGTNACACATACACACACACACGCAACATTCGTGATTGATTGATAGTTAAGGAATTGTCTGGTTACACTTGAACTGATCTTTCACAACGAATGACGGAATATATGCATCGTAAATCCGTTCGCCAACATCCTAGCTCGATGAGTGATATCATGATATTCATCATGATATCATGCTCCCTCTCCCACCCTTGCCCCCATTACCCTGACTAGTTACTACCCAGCCACCGTATTTCCCAGAAATTGAAGGAAGATGAACGCAACGAACGGAAGAGGCGAGCATACGAGGTTAAGGAGCGCCGCAAGAACCAGGAGCTACTCGCAGCGCTCAGGGATCGGAATTTGAACCTTTACCTGCCAGGTATGGGACTGCGTGACATACCCCATCATTCCTACAGTTCCTGTGAGCATTCTCATAGCCTGTTCTCCTAGTCTGGTCATTGACGGGGGGTACGTAGCAGCACATATGATGGGATATTTGAAATAGCAGAATCAGACAACGTGTTCCTATATTTCAGACCAAATGTCACTGATAATAGGGGGACATGTAGAAAGGGGGGGGGGCGATGTGTTAGACATATAGTATTTATTATAGTTCCATAACGGGGGCCGGGGTGCAGCAAGCTATTCCGAGGGGGGGCTGTTGAATACGAACATGATGTACGGTCCGAGACTTAGTTAAACCCGCTGCCCGCATGAACATTGAATATATATCCTGCCTCGGCAGAGAGTCGTGAGTACCCACACTAGTTAATGGTGAACCCCCCCCTGCAGATGAGGAAATGGAGAGCGAGGGAGAGCGGAATGAGCGACTGTTGGAGAGTTTGAGGTGTTCCTCTCACGGGCATGTCACGGTTAATGATGAGGGGCAGCTAGTGTGGCCTGTGAGATTGCTGTATCCAGAGCACTCCACTAGCGATGTCATACAGCAGTTCTGTGAGGTAAACTTGGGCCGCAATCTTCCTCTCGTATACCAAGAGAGAACCAGTGATTAATAGTGTCCAATATCACCTGAAACTGATTATTGTGGAATCCACTGACTCCACCTGTCACTCACTCTAATCCCCACACACAGGTACACAGTCTATCAGATCACCTGTCCTACATGTTCCCTCCCGAGGGAGGCAGTCCAGAATGGGACCGGGATGGTGACTACACCTTACAGTCAATCGCTGTCATCTATGATTCAGGTATGTTGTGATGATTATTTTCATTAAAGTCTCTCCACATGGAGAGAGTGAATTCATTCCCTCTTGTTAACACACGTCTCTCAATTTTGTCAAATCTATTTATGATTTCAAGGTCTCGTTCTTTGGATTGTTGAACCTTTTCCATGTTTCAGGTGACAGGAAGGTGGAGTTGAACAAAACTGACAGTTTGTTAAATCTGCTAACGCAACATAACATCCTCATAGCCATGGGAATGCCCACTTTCGAAATCTATGTGAGAGGATCGGATACATACAATAGGACTGTCCTGGGAGCCACGTGAGACTACTGATAAACTCCTCATTTTGATGCTATTTTCGAGAAATGGCAGATTCGTGTATTTCGAATCAGGGCTGCATTTTCTGAGATGAATTATTGAGTTTTAACCTTAATCATTCTTGATATTTTTGATTGGCTGATTTTTAATTTATTGGGTTTCCGACTGAAAATATTCTGTGTTCTTCTCTGCGTTGTGTGCCTGATTCTGGCATGTTTTAAAGAAGTCGTTATTATCCACTGAACTTGTTCAATGTTCATCAATTCTCGTCATTGTGAAACATTAAAACTTCTTCAGCTTCAGGAATGTCAATCACATTTGGTCACGATGCATCTCCTTAGAATCACGTGCAACCAATACAGGATGCTTGTGTCACAGTGCCTGCCAGCCTGTTCCTATGAAAATGCTGTAGATAAGTTGTCTGAACTGCAATCGGTTGCGAATGTAGTGTCACGTTGTGTCAAAGACAAGCAGACTGGTCAGTCTAGCGACAGAGACAGGAATGTTGAGGTAACGCGAGTCTACCTCCAGAGACTGGGAATCACCTCCACCGATCTAAAATCTCTGAACGTGATACACGTGGCAGGAACCAAAGGCAAGGGGTCCACGTGTGCCCTCACAGAGTCCATACTCCGGCACTCAGGCTACACCACGGGCTTCTTCAGCAGTCCACATCTCATGGAAATTCGGGAACGGATCAGACTCAATGGTCAGGTCGTATCCAGGGATCTGTTCGGGAGGTATTTCCATGAGATATGGGAGAAGTTGGGGCAGTGCCACATTGAAAACGAGGATAAAGAACCTCCCCGATACCCGTCCTTCATCAAATACCTGGTAGTTATGTCGTACTATGTGTTTCTGAAGGAGAAAGTGGATGTTGCAGTGGTTGAGGTCGGACTTGGGGGAAGACACGATTGTACAAATGTGATTGACAACCCCTTGGTCACTGCTATAACTCACCTCGGCTATGACCATTGCTCGATACTTGGGAACACAATTGAGGAAATCACGTGGGTTAAGGCAGGTATAATGAAGCCAGGAGTTCCTGTGTTCATTGCACAGCAGCACTACAGTGCCACTCTACCTGTGTTACAGAGTGAAGCTGCCCGTAACTCTGCCCCGATTCTCACTGTTCCTCCACTCTGTGAGTATCCAAATGTACCTGCGTCGGCACTCTCATCAGAAACACGGGCATGCAATGCCTCACTGGCGATACAGCTGGCTAGGTACTGGCTTACAACCATCAAGAATGGTCCTAACAACGAATCGAGGCCTGTGACTGCTACTCCATTTCTGCTACCACCACCCTTCTTGAAGGGAGTTGATCGGTGTCAGTGGCCGGGGAGGAACCATGTTGTTTACCGGAGCGGTGTTACATTCTATCTTGATGGGGCTCACACTCCAGTAAGTATACAAATGTGCAGCAAGTGGTTTAGGAAATGTGTTGAGGAGGGATCTGGATCTGACAGACAAAAGATCCTCATAGCCAACACCACGCGAGACAGGCAGATCAGGGACTTCCTAGATATCATCACGAGAGAAGTATCCCTCGATCAAGTGATATTCTGTCCAAACATTGCGAGTAACAACTACGTTGTTAAGGACTGTGAGTGGCCCGAGGACATGAAGCTTGCCATGGTGAAGAAGGCGGAGGAAAACCGAAGGCAATGGTCCTCAATGACACCCCAAATACCGGCATTCTCATTTTCTACTGTGGAGGAGGCTGTACGCCATGTGGAGGGCAGTGGAAGGGAGGCGAATGTACTGGTTACGGGCAGTATTCATCTGATTGGAGCTGCCCTCCATGTTCTCCAGCCTAACTTCCTTGATGAGCAGATTCTGGAGTCGGAGCAGACTCTTTCCGAATCACTGTCCGAATAACTTGTGCAATGTATTTACCTTCGTGTCGTTCATTTTTATTTTCTTTTGTAAGCTTTTTTATATCACATTGAAAATCTACCTTTTACGAAGCTAATATTGCTGTAGATGTTTTTTATTTTAAGTGAGGCTAATTTATTGATTGAACAAGGTATTATATCAGTGTATCATTATTGTTGTACCATAGTTAACTGACAGGTTCAGTTGGCTTTGGTGTGTTTTTCAGCAAACTTTTATCAAGAAGATCTATCAACTGTTAAGAAGATAACTTTTAATTTTATAAGTGTTGTGTCTGTCATGTCAATGTTCTGAGAGAGCTGACAGCCCGCCGATTTGATGACTTTTTGTGTGTTGTGAAGTTAAAAGGTTTTATTTTTACGTGAAAATTTGAGTAATTTATCTGGTTATCGTGTCTAGATACAACTGATTTCATTGATAATCTGTTAAATATCTTGGGCTCCTATAACACTGATTAATTTCCAAATAGGTAAAGTAGATGGTAAAGTGAAAACCTCTTCCCTCCGTCTCCTACCTTAACAGAACCACGTGGCACAGAAACAAGGGGCACAGAACCACGTTGCTCATAACAACGTTACTCATAACAACGTTGCTCATAAGAACTCACGTGACTAACACGTGTTGAACCACGTGTGTCCACATGGATTCATACGAGGACTGGGAGTTTGTGCAAACTCTTGGTGAGGGAGCATATGGGGAGGTAAAACTTGCTATATCCAACAAAACACAGGAAAGATTGGCTGTCAAAATCATAGGTAAGCGGCAAGACGGAGTAGGACGGAGAAAATTCTTAAATTGGGGAACTTCTGCCAATTTAACAGTCACATCAGCCGTCTATAATGAGAACTTTTCAGCCATAAAGTATCCAAGTAGATTTAATGGGAACTCAGACTTAATGAGTGTTTAACTTCAGTACCTGATTTGATTTCAGATACCACACGAGACGATACAGTCGCTGTTAATGTACGGAAAGAGTGTACAATTCTGACAATGACTCAGAAATCGCCCCATCCGAACGTCATCAAGTTCTTCGCGTACAAGAAGAACGGACCGACTCATTACATTTTCCTGGATTTCGCTTGCGGGGGAGAGCTGTTTGACAGGATAATACCGGATGAAGGCATGGAGCGGATACTGGCACAGAGATACTTTAAACAGCTGCTCTCAGGTAGGGGGGAGAGAGATGGGAACTTTGGGGAAATGCCGCAGAGTTTTTGTGTCATGTGACAGTTTGTATGATTTGACAGTATTACATGTCATGTGATTGTAATTCTACTGTTTGACCAACGGGGAGTGAATGCTCTGTGAGTAACCCTTCCCTTATTACCTACACTGTTCACACAGCTCATACTTCACATTCAAGCCATCTCATCTCCTATGCAATGGGTAACGTAGAACAGCAGATCTCTGCGATCTATTAACAAACTTGGAAATGTGCTAGTGAAGTGTGGCGAAGTTGATCAGATAGACGATTTGACCACGTGAAAATGATCGTGGCAGCGGCACGATAGTTGCCATAATAGAATTCCAGCTGTCACATGACTATTGTTCCTAAACGCTGTTCGGTCGTGTTAAATGGAACTATATCTTGTGACATGGAGTCACAATCAAATGATATCAAACTTGAGAAGTAGCTTATTGGTTTTAGCACCATCTTATTAGAGAGAGGACCCAATTGAAGTGCGATGGCCTTCAAATTGATTGAAGCATTAAGCTGAAGCGGCCACCAAATCCATGATAGTATTCGATTCACACGTGCGAAAACGAAATAACTGGCTATCGAGATGTTCAATCAACGAACAAAGCGAAATTGACATCTCAAAATCGAAGTTGTCAAATTTGATACTTTCCGAAATGAATTCTGTGACAGCGGGGTGTGTGCGTGAGTGTGTCTGTGTCTGTCTGTGTCTGTGTGTGTTTGTTTTTGTGTATGTGCGCGTGCGTGTGTCTGTGGACTCTGTCTGTGTATCTGCGCATGTGTACTACTCTGTCTGTGTCTGTATCTGTATTAAACCCAGTGCTGAAACGTGTTGATGCGAATTGCGATTAACCCACCCAAATATCATTGGTACGTGTCTGTCAAATATACGTGACGTCAATTCATTGCTTGATTTACTGTGCTTATTTTAGATTCCTATCATCTATTCCTACCACGTGTTTATCATTTTCGGAACTATTTTCATAGACACGATCGTCGATCAGCTCACGCCTCACATTGACATAAAAATAGACATATCACCCGGTGTCAAACTGTGAAATAATACACAGAAAACTCGCTGGCAGATGCAGCTACGCTTGCACAGTGCACACACATATGAGTAATTTCTTACTTTTCACCCCAACGTTACCCACATTTAACTGTTAAACTGCTCCACAGCTATCTAATGATCAATTAGTACTACTATAACTACAGTTTGATGGGTGCAAATTTAACGTGTGATTTCACCGCCCCTCACAACCTTCGCCACGTATCTCAGCACCTCAATACCTAGTATACCTACAACGTTAGATAATGTCGGAAGTCAGTGGTGGGAGTGGTCCATTTTGAAGATCCATTTAGAAGATCATATGATCACTGATCCTATGATCACTGGTCCTATTATCACTGGTCCTATGATCACTGATCCTATGATCCTATGATTGATCCTGTGATCACTGAAAACACCGTGTATTCCAGGAGTGTCGCATTTGCATAACCTGGGGATAACACACCGCGACATCAAACCGGAGAACCTGCTCCTTGACAAGAGCGACAATCTCCAGATCACAGATTTCGGACTCTCGACTGTCTTCAGACATCAAGGTATGCGCTGAAAAACTTTACAAACTCGCTCTGGTAATGCAAGCAACAGCCGTTTTCAAGTGACCCTTTCACAAACAATCCCATGATGTTTGAACACCTGTTTTTGACAATGTGCTACCTCGAATGAGTACCGTCCAATCAAGCGAATTGGTGCTCCTGTCTACTCAAAATGGTGCTCCTGACAGCTGTGACAGGTGATCACAGTATGGAGAGAATTAACTTATGACCCTCATAGCTGCTCAATTAGTCGATATGGGCATGATATAGTTATAGTTTATGGTGACAGGTGGTGATCACAGTATGGAGAGTAATGACCGAATAACCGGCAGGAAAGACGCGGTTAATGGAACGGAAGTGCGGAACTCCGCCGTACGCGGCACCCGAAGTGGTCCACGGTGCGGGTTACCACGCGGAACCGGCCGATTTGTGGAGCTGTGGGATCGTGCTGGTCGCCCTTCTCGCGGGAGAGCTGCCCTGGGACGAGCCAACAGAGAGGTGGAATGCACACACACACACACACACACACAC
>CAMPET010000310.1:61314-71438 GCA_946803715.1 Beroe ovata
TGTGTCAGTATGGATGTGTCAATATGGATGTGTCAATATGGATATGTCAGGCTCCGTTTTTCCTTGTTTTTCACATCATGTCTACCTCTGCATTAAGTTGTTCCCTCACATATGATACCTATTCTTTAGGGTGCATCGCAAGCTACACAAAACATACTACAGCGACTTGTGCGCCGATTGACACGATTCCTCACCAAAATGTCACTTCGTGAGTGTGACACAAAGTTGAAAAAGATACTCACACAACTCAAACTCCAATATAAGCAGGTAAACGTCGTCTAGACCGTGACCCCTCCGTGTTTCCTAATGGTATTCTTATAAGAATCGTGTTATTTTCCGCCTCGTAAAACCACGTTTTAGAGAAGTGGCATCGTGGTTTAACCGTGTGATGTGTCCAGGTTACCGAAGCACAGTACACTGTTAACACAGTGGACGACAGAGGGAAGATCATGTCCTTCAAGATTCAGCTCCTTGAGATGGTGGACGAAACTGTTTTCATGGACTTCAGACTGAGCAAGGGCGACGGTTTGGAGTTCAAGAAATCATTCCGTCGTATTCGGGAGCAGTTTCAGGAGCACATTGTGCGTGCTTCATAGAGTTTAATATAGAGGGGTGATATCAATTCAAGTGTATTTCAATTTTATACCGTTAACAATTTAGACACAAAAACAAACGAACTCTTCGATGCTTTGTTATTTCTCTATTTATCTTTGAATTTTTTACCTTATAACAATAACCTTTGATGTACTATTACTTAACTTATTTCTTATTTCATTAAAACATAAAATTATGTTCATTGGACTTATTTGGAGATGTATGGCTGAAAATGCGCTTATTATTAGGAGTCACGTTTTACAACACGGCGCGCGAACGCCAGACGACATCAAAATATGAATAAAGTTATTTTTCCAAAACCAAATAGGATTTGGTTGTTTCTATTCGCGGCATCTGGCGTTCTTTATTCTAAACTGNACTTAACTTATTTCTTATTTCATTAAAACATAACATTGTGTTCATTGGACATATTTGGAGATGTGTGGCTGAAAATGCGCTTATTATTAGGAAAGTCACGTTTTACAACACGGCGCGCGAACGCCAAACGACATCAAAATATGAAAAAATTGATTTCGCGCGCACGAGCGAACAAATTGTATCCGTGCTGGATTTAATTCACTGGAGTGAATAGAAGTGTCTGCATCGCCAGTAGTGCCAGATTGATTCAACATTGATATCAACACGATTCTAGGGGGGTTAAAATGACATTCCCAGTCAATTGCAAGCTATGATTTGAAGGGATGTGCTGGTAATTTTGTGATGGCTGTCTTTCACTCCAGTAGAAATAGAAAAGCGCCAAATCACAAGCCCGCGCATGCTAACTGCTCACAAACTTTGCTTTGTACAAGGTATTCTTCTTCGCGCGCCGGTCAAAAGACAACANGTGTCATTATGGGTGTGTCAATATGGGTGTGTCAATATGGATGTGTCAGTATGGGCGTGTCAGTATGCATGTGTCAGTATGGGTGTGTCAATATGGGTGTGTCAATATGGATGTGACAATATGGATGTGTCAATATGGATGGGTCAGTATGGATGTGTCAATATGGGTGTGTCAGTATGGATGTGTCAATATGGATGTGTCAATATGGATATGTCAGGCTCCGTTTTTCCTTGTTTTTCACATCATGTCTACCTCTGCATTAAGTTGTTCCCTCACATATGATACCTATTCTTTAGGGTGCATCGCAAGCTACACAAAACATACTACAGCGACTTGTGCGCCGATTGACACGATTCCTCACCAAAATGTCACTTCGTGAGTGTGACACAAAGTTGAAAAAGATACTCACACAACTCAAACTCCAATATAAGCAGGTAAACGTCGTCTAGACCGTGACCCCTCCATGTTTCCTAATGGTATTCTCATACGAATCGTGTTATTTTCCGCCTCGTAAAACCACGTTTTAGAGAAGTGAAACCTTGGTTTAACCGTGTGATGTGTCCAGGTTACCGAAGCACAGTACACTGTTAACACTGTGGATGATAGAGGGAAGATCATGTCCTTCAAGATTCAGCTTCTTGAGATGGTGGACGAAACTGTTTTCATGGACTTCAGATTAAGCAAGGGCGACGGTTTGGAGTTCAAGAAATCATTCCGTCGTATTCGGGAGCAGTTTCAGGAGCACATTGTGCGTGCTTCATAGAGTTTAATATAGAGGGGTGATATCAATTCAAGTGTATTTCAATTTTATACCGTTAACAATTTAGACACAAAAACAAACGAACTCTTCGATGCTTTGTTATTTCTCTATTTATCTTTGAATTTTTTACCTTATAACAATAACCTTTGATGTACTATTACTTAACTTATTTCTTATTTCATTAAAACATAACATTGTGTTCATTGGACATATTTGGAGATGTGTGGCTGAAAATGCGCTTATTATTAGGAAAGTCACGTTTTACAACACGGCGCGCGAACGCCAAACGACATCAAAATATGAAAAAATTGATTTCGCGCGCACGAGCGAACAAATTGTATCCGTGCTGGATTTAATTCACTGGAGTGAATAGAAGTGTCTGCATCGCCAGTAGTGCCAGATTGATTCAACATTGATATCAACACGATTCTAGGGGGGTTAAAATGACATTCCCAGTCAATTGCAAGCTATGATTTGAAGGGATGTGCTGGTAATTTTGTGATGGCTGTCTTTCACTCCAGTAGAAATAGAAAAGCGCCAAATCACAAGCCCGCGCATGCTAACTGCTCACAAACTTTGCTTTGTACAAGGTATTCTTCTTCGCGCGCCGGTCAAAAGACAACAAAGCATTGACTGAAGACAATTTTACCTTCGCAAGCGATCAAAATAGCAGCAACTTTTATCTATTGGGTTCGCGCTTCCACCATCTTAACAAATTGAATACATTCGTATTACACGCATTTCGAAAATGAGTTGAATGAAATACATACAATTACATTAGGCATTCAGCTTCAGTTCCAGAGCGTGGGGCAATCAGAGAGTTCATTTTTTACTCGACTAAACTTCAATTGGGCGGTTAATTAAATAATTGATATAGTCAACATAATGGCGTGGTATGGAGCGAGAGGCGGCAGCTAACAGTTACTGAAAACAAGTGTAAAACAAAGGGTTCAGGGCAGGCAGTATAAAAGAAACCCGTCCTAGCATGATAATGGTCTGGTTGGGGATAACGAATTTTGTTGTTTAAAAACAATAAAATATCAAATATTTAACTTATTTGGAAGTCGCTCAGAAGAAGCCGCCTGTCTGTTCTTGGTACACCTCAATTGTATCGTTATCTTCCATTTCAAGGTCTTTGGGAGCCTGCTCATCGTTTATTCTCGCACCCTCAAACAGAAACCGAACTGAGTTGATGGGAATTCCCTGAAAATAGGAGTTCGTAGAATACCAACAATCAATAGAGTACCAACATCAATTTGATTTCACATCGACAACGTATAGTGATCGACGATCGTATCGGGATTAACAATACCTGTCGCTCACAGAACGCAGCTTTCAGCTTCTTCATCTGCGTTGTTTTCTTGATTCTAAAGTGCACCTCACTGTTGTTTTGCCCGATGACCCGCAGATTGATGTGATCGGAATCCCCTCCGGCAGGCTTGGTTTCAGGAGTCTGGAGGTTGATATGTATTTGTCAAACATGAAAATTCCGAACAAAAATGTTCAATGTCCAATGTACATTGTACTACGTACATTGTACTATGTACATTGTAATATGTACATTGTACTATATACATAGTACAATGTACATCGAGCAAGTTAATGTCCTCGGAAATGACAGCAGTTGGATAGAAGCAAGTTCATATTCATTACCTCTTCTGCCATGATTGCGAGTTGGGTGCCTGAAAACTTTACCTAGATAAAGGGACGGATGAGATTAAAGTTGAAATATATAGATGATCCATAAAATAACGATTTTATTCCCATTACAAAATTCGGGAATGGGAGTTCCGCACTCTGAAACAGTCAATGAGCAATAAGATCAAAGATAGAATCTGAGACATCTTGCCAATGCCTGATAGTATCCATAAGACTGTCGTTGTTCTGTCTTCAATAATATATAGTCATTCATAACATAATCAGACTCGTTATAATGATCGTCCTACCAAAGTTATAATTGTCAAATCACGGACATCTCATGACTCATCACCAAAATGCTGATCCACGAATTAGCTATGACAGGTTACGGTGAAGGGTGCAGTGTTTTTTGATTCGTTTCTGTTTCTCGGAACAAATTCTCTGATGTCCTTCACGACGAAAGTTTACCTGCAGATCTTGCACTTTTCCTTCTCCCCGAAAAACTGTCCTTTGCTTTTTTCCTGGAACTCTCATCCTTTGAGAAGAAGAATCCTTCATTCTTTTTCTTCCTTTTCCTGCTATCATGCTGAACAGGCCCTTTTCCGGAAGCATCGACATCTGAAATAGAACTTTCAGCAGATTCGTCATCTTCGCTTTCTTTCGATTCTTCACCTTCTTCTCCCCTCCCGTCTTCCTCATCATCAATCAATAAGTTCTCTTCGGGACTTGATTCCCTGCTTGATTTTTGACCACGTGTTTGCTTAGAACCGACATCTGCTGCATCCCCATCGCTCATTTCTTCATTTTCATCGTCACTCTCTACTTCACTTAGTTTGGTTTTCTTTACCAACTTCTTCATGTTCTTGCGGCGAAGTTTGAGCCGTTCCTTGACAATGTCTTCTCGATCTGAGTCGTTTATGTCAGGGTCACCTTCAAAAACAGAAGTACACTCTTCAAGGAGTAGCTCCGAGGGCTCATTAAAGTTCTGATGATCAAGGACAGCCTTCGTGATCTCTCGTAACTTTTGAATTGGCTCAGGGTTGCAAATGAAACAATTCCACTCTTCACAGTCAGAGAGCGAGGAGTAGTACTCAGAACCTATGTTCCTGCTTATGCATTCTTCACAGAAAGGGGCCTTGCATCCATCACAACAAACAAGATTCCCCAGTTCGCTGCACCACACACAGAATACCTCAAAACCCTCCTCATCTACTGGAGCGATATCGGAGTGGGAGAAGATGAGACACTCTCGACACACGCCCACCCGGAGCCTGGGATGGATCAGGATATTCCGTCTACCTTGGACTAGGAGTTGTGGTTCACCACATGATGTACAAGTGAAGACCAAGGATTCCTCCCCCTCCTCCTTCTGTTCCCTCCTCTGTTTTGCTCTAGTGTACCTGCGTCTTGCTGACTTGACCATGCGCTTTGTAATTGTTTGTAAGAATTTGTTCCACAAAGAGAGACAGAAAAATCGATCAGTTGAAAAGTGCTGAGGATTGAGTATTAGTAATGTTCAATAACAACAATCTATTAGCCATGAATGGTGTAAAAGAATCATAGAATTGGATGGTAACAATTATCATACCAATTGAATAGAGATATAGCAGCTGTAACACATGAAATTACTGGGAAGTGAGGAAGCCTCTTTTTGGTCAGTGGGAAAATGAAACGTCTTCCGCTTTGCTCGTATGCAACAAAATGTTGATAAACAATAAAATTATTCAACTTAAAAAGGCTGCACATAACAACCACTTTCTATTGACATACTGTGATTGTTTGGGAACCTGTAACTACGTAGTCTATCTGCCCAGTTTAGGATTTTTCAATACGAGAATCACACTATCACCCCGGAGGAACAGTTTAGGGATGTACCTGTCTCTGTTGACAGGTTTCGCTTTCTTCTTCCCTTTCCCTGTCTTTGGAGTTTCAGTCCAGAGTTCCTTCACATTTTCCAGGAGCATATTACAGTGCCTGTCGAATGCTTTCACCCTGCATAGCAACTTCCGGTTATTTCGACAGTTGATGAGCACCTGGGTGTTGTTCTTCACACTCTGTGTCAGGACTGATAGCGGCCCGGTGTTGAATTCCTCCTCTTCCCGCTTTGCTAGCTCTTCCTCTGTGAGCTCGGTCTTGGGTTTGTTCATCAACGACGACATTGCGTCCTGAATAATGTGGAGTTGTCATTATTAGGAGAAACAGTTTATTTCACAGAATCAGTTCGATTAAACGTACGCACATTTCAAAACTCAGCTAACATACTCTCCGGCGATGAAACTGATAGAAAGAAACGAAACTACAAAATTATTACGCAAGTCGAAAACCATCTATCAAAGGATCATCATCCTCAAATGTAAACGTTGCAGTGCCAGTATAGAACGCTCTCCCCGTTACTCTTACCCTCACACACCCATCCCCAGCCTCTGCCACTCCACCCGTAAACACTGACTTAGTCTTTGCGTTTTGAAACTCCTTCCACTGCCCCCGTGCCATGAGACCCTTGTGATACTGCACCGCAACCTGCGCAGTAACACCTGATCCGCATGGGCTACGATCTACCTCTCTATCGGCAAACACACACAGATTCATGGACCGGACCTGGTCCTGGTCATTGGTCAGGATGGTTCCATACAGGAAGGATAAATCCTTGCTATCGACGTCATCATCTGGGTGAACTATTTCCAGACCTGATAATCTGACGGTGTCGGATATCTCAGTAGCAGCAGCGGTAAGCTCAGATGTGGATGTGGTTTCGAAGTCGAGGTTTAGTTGGCTGATGTTGACGAGGGCGTAGAATGCGCCGCCATACGCCACATCGACAGTTATCGTACCGAAAGAAGGTGTATTTATGGGGTAATCGACGCGAACAACAAACGCGGGAACACTGGTAAAACTAACACTCTTACTCCTTCCTTTTTCCAGCAAAACCCTGGCTGTGACTAAACCACACGGACACTCAATAGCCACAGGGACCTCAGACTCTGTTTCAGAGATAGGCTCAGGCTCGCTTCTATTTAGGTTATTATCGACAATGTAACGACCCAGTGCAATAACGCCATGTCCACACATAGTACTGTATCCCTCGTTGTGAATAAACAGCACAGCAATATCGGCGTCAGGATGGGAGGTCGGAACAAGGAGAGCTCCGTACATGTCGTTATGGCCATTCGGCTCGAGCATGAGTCGCCGCCGCCACTTGTCAAGATGTGTTCTCGCATAGCGACGCTTCTCCAGCAGGGTAGCTCCCGCTATCTCAGGGTAACCGTTAACTATAATCCTCAGTGGCTCTCCTCCAGTGTGCATCTCCACAGTTTCAATTGCAGTCATGCCTTTATCTACCTTTCAGCCACATTAATAATCAGCCACATTAAACGTTACAATGAATAAGGAGCATAGCGGGATAACAACATGTGCAGCACTGTTTGGGTATTAACGAACCCCATGACTTTTAGACCATGCATATTTACTACCGCATGATGACTGCTTATATTTCAATGGTTAAGTGTAGAACAGCAGTAACAGCGAAAAGGTATTGGGCACACTGATCAGTTAAAGGACATGTGATTTGCGGAATCCAGTAATTCAAAAAGACGCACAGGCACTCTTGCGTTCAAATATCTGAACAATTTACCGAAATTTAGCGCTCGATTTCGTTATGCGAGAGGTGGAAGGATGGAGTCGCGCCGCGCAATTGCAAATCAACAATTTTAGTTGTAGGATTTTACCCTACCGTCGGTGCGCGCGATTTTCAATCCGCCTTGCCAGGGATAAAATCCCGTCAGCAAGGGTAGGGTGAAATCCTACAACAATTTTAGTACATCGAATCAAATCAAGCACGATGTCATTTCATCAAAAACTTGTAGGATTTTACCCTACCGTCGGTGCGCGCGATTTTCAAAATCCCGCCAGCAAGGGTAGGGTGAAATCCTTCAAATCAAAAACTTTCTGCAAACTGAATTTTCGAAAATATCAGTCGCGCGCAAACGTTTCCTTCAAAATCGCTCGCTTCCGATCGAGCGCTAGATTTGTTTCTCATCTCAAACCTCGATCGAGCGCTATTTCTGTTCTCAGCTCAAACTTACCATGCTGTGTATAGTTAAGTTGGTACTTCGCTCAAACCTGCTTTTTAGTTGCTCTGCCACGGTATCTTACAGGCGACTGTGGCATCGTTTTCTGCCTACCGTTGCGTTTTGTACAGATCAGATTGGGTGATTGAATATGTGTTGCATGGGAACTTTCCTGTTATCTGCGTCCTATGGTTCTGGTTCGCCCTTGTTTGTCATAAAAATTGATAGACACCTGTAGATTTAGATATTGTTAAGTCTAATTTGCCAAGTTGCTACGTAGGTCAAAGCATGTTGGTGTCATTTCACTGCTATCCCTTGCATGTGTGTTCTGAGAGATGCTTAGTCAACTTTACCAGTGTATCACTAGTGTGTCAGTCTGTATTGTACTAACACCAGTCTGTACAGTATTGATGTCATGTTCACGTACTAGCGTAACTGCTCTGTTTTCATTTCCCATCGCTCGTACAGTTGACGTAGCCTATACTACAGAAAGCATGTAACGTAGAAAACGATGAATAGTGGATAGAAATCGTTCTAGCAACCACCTGAGGCCCTTATCTGAACCCTTAGTTGACTCAAATGACATGGTCTTAAATCGTTAGGACCTCGGAAAATGGAATCAGCGCTCAAAATTTCATAGGAAACAGTGATATTCAATGATAAAGGGGTGAAATTGAGCTAGCAAACGCCTGGGGCCTTTATCTGACCCCTTATTTGACGAATACAGGTAAAGGAGATAGTCACAGAGCTTTCGGACCTCAAAAATCAGAATCAGCGCTCGAAATTTCATAAGAAACGAGGATGAGAGTAGGCAAATTGATTGAATAAACGTCTGAGACCCTTATCTGACCCCCTTATCTGACCCCCAATTTAATCGGAAAAAATTGTCACGTGGTGCAAAATACCCCTGGATAATCGCTGTGATCCATGTAGTTGAGCCAGGTCTCAACTAAGCGATGTGTGATATGAGTGAGAAGTGTATTGTGATTTTTATTGTGTTGTGGCGAGTGTTCTGGACATGCGCTTTGCAGTGGCCTAGACCGATACAGCTAGATCAACTCTAGGGCTGAGGACTAGGCTAGGTCCTTCTTACACTCCCCGTCGCGATCGATACTAGCTGCAGCATATCCAGAACCCAAGATTTAGTGCTTATTGTGTGTTATTGGGTTTGTGTCAAGGAACACCGATGATACAGCCGACCTGATGCTGATGGCTAGTATGCAACAACACTCCTCATTCGACCTGAACACATGGCTAAACCGCACTACACTATCAACTACACTCGATGAGCTGGGTCAACCGACCCTTCGACCTGAACCCATGGCTACACTACACTACACAATCAACTAAACTCGATGAGCTGGGTCCACCGACCCAAACACTAAGTACAAAAGTCGGTTTTATTAGTCTGAAATCTCAAAAATATTTCCTTATGATCTAGTTCTCATTTCAATTGTACAAGTTGCAGCATCTAATTGATCACGTTTTCTATCACGTGATCAATTAGATGCTGCAACTGTACAATTATCTTATAGACAGACGTCGGCTCAGTTTTAATTACTTAACCATTGTTTCCTATGTAATTTTAGAGTTCAGTCCGTCTTTCAAGCTATGTCAATTTGATAAAATAGAGGGTCAACCGTAATTTTGAGCGCTGATTCCATTTTTCGAGGTTTCAATGCTCTGTGACCAACGCCTTTGCAAGTGTGGGTCAGATAAGGGGTCAGATAAGGGTCTCAGACGTCTACTTATTACGTCTACTTATTACGTCTACTTGATTTTAATAACTATAACATCATTTCCTATGCAGTTTTGAGCGCTGATTCCATTTTTCGAGGTCCGAAGGCTCTGTGACCAACACGTATGCAAGTGTAGGTGAAATAAGGGGTCAGATAAGGGTCTCGGACGTCTACTTACCACGTCTACTCAATTTCCATAACAAAATTATCATTTCCTATGCAATTTTGAGCGCTGATTCCGTTTTTCGAGGTCCGAAGGCTTTGTGACCACCGCTTACGCCAATCTGGGTCAGATAAGGGATCAGATAAGAGTCTCAGACGTATACTTACTACGTGTACTCGATTTTAGTAGCTAAAACATCATTTCCTATGCAATTTTGAGCGCTGATTCCATTTTTCGAGGTCTCAATGCTTTGTGACTAACAAGGATGCAAGTGTAGGACAAATAAGGGGTCAGATAAGGGTCTCAGACGTCTACTTAC
>CAMPET010000311.1:0-23361 GCA_946803715.1 Beroe ovata
ACCCCTGGAAATCCAAATAATGCCCATACTAATGATCGATATGTCTTATGTTTGAACACACTATACTCGTCAGTATTATAATCATCTATGAGTGTGTTACTTCTTGCCACACATTTTATCAATCAAGCAGCAGATGATTTGCACCTTTGTAACACAGTTCAATGCATTTTATCTAGCCTCAAATCGTACCCCCAATCGTACCCCTGCAAACCAATCACATCCCCAATCTTGCAGTTCATACTTTATTGTCTATACCCACTTATTATGGACTGAAATTAGGTATTTCCGCAGGTGTTCTAATTCTGGCTCTAGATATTCCACTGACACGCAACACACACTCTTTTAAGGTTTATCCCTCACTCCCTCTTTTTTATGGTTTTCGTGTTCCCGCCGTACATTTAGGAACTCATCGGTCATCCTACTTTAAATAGGTACATACACGAGTTCAATGATATACATGCCTACAATTGCATATTCATCAGGCTCATTGATGAACACCGTAAATCAATCAAAGAGCGGTCCTATGTACCCCCCAAATGTCATTCACCCCACTTGGGTCATGTGTTTGGGGATTTGTCTGTATATTCGTCTGTATGCGCGCGTGTTTGTACATCCACACGTGCCAGTGTTCCAATTGTGTAATAATTCTGGCTTCAGTTGGCTTTATGAAACATATATAATTCAATAACATGACGAGGTTACGCCTGTGTTTGTGCGCAATGCGCATATGATNCCTCGTTATATGCAACGTCTCGCTGTACGTCATGTTTTGTATATTTCGAAATAGCGTTGCTATCGGGGTTTCAATCGTTGACGGTTTTTTCAGTACCTAGTAATTTTGTGTACTAGCGCGCGCGTATGGTAATTTTTGGCTCGATAACATGCATATATTCTCTGTTGCTGGTCAATGGTCATTGTATAGTTCGTGATACCATATTTCATTAGTTCAGTTGTTTCATTGCATGATTCAATTTTGAATACTGTACAAGTAAAGGTCAACAATTCATCAATTGACGTCAATATTTTGTTGCCAATCTATTATAGTTTGCAGGCTAACAACTTCAGTTGTCATTATCATATCATGCATATGTAGTATGGGAATTATCCAAGTCATCTGTGAAAAAAATTCTACCAAAGGTTTTATTGCTTGAATCGACTCTACTAGTCCCCCAGAGTCACCAAAAAAAGTTTTCAAACTCAGATCCTTGGGCATAACTCAGGGTGGCCACGCCCATTTTGGACCGTGGGAATTTTCTATCAAAAATTGTATAATCGCAATTTTTATGGAAAATGGACTTCTTATACTCTATTTTGACCTTTTTTGACCGCAGAAAACGAATAAAAGTGGTCCTGAAATGATTAGGGCATCCGTTTACGGGTTATGGCCACGCCCATATTGGACCGTGGGAAATTTTGAGCAAAATCTCTACCACTGAAAATTATATGGACTCTGGACTTCTTATACTCTATTCCTACCTTTTTTNTCCTGCTTTGAATACATACACGAGTTCAATGATATACATGGCTCATGCTTACAATTGCATATTCATCAGGCTCATTGATGAACACTTTAAATCAATCAAAGAGCGGTCCTATGTACCCCCCAAATGTCATTTACCCCACTTAGGTCATGTGTTTTGGGATTTGTCTGTATATTCGTCTGTATGCGCGCGTGTTTGTACATCCACACGTGCCAGTGCTCCAATTGTGTAATAATTCTGGCTTCAGTTGGCTTTATGAAACATGTATAATTCAATAACATGACGGGGTTACGCCTGTGTTTGTGCGCAATGCGCATATGATATATGAAATTCGCTTTTTACGTCATATAAAGATCCCAGATTTCTTTATTTTTGGTGAGAATACGCTTCTGCTGCTGCAGTATTCACTCTCCACATCCGACCCCCCGGTCTCTGTTCGCAAATTCCTTTTAATTGCATTTCGCTCTAGTGGAGCGTGGAATTCTTTATACATTTGTTATTTGATACAAGGAAACGCTGCCCGATCGTTTTTATCCGTGAATCAACTCAGTGCTCTACTTGCTGCATGTCGGTCTTTTCCGTACATTTCATTACACTGAACGCAGTTGTAACCTATTATATCACTAGTTTACTTCCTACTACTTCACTACTCCCTATTTATTCGTTCTGAATGTTGTTCCTAGTGTTGCAGTTCCTAACCTGATACTAGGACACATCTGCCATATTTATGGAGAGAGATGTAACACAATACATTTCATTGCATTATAAACCCTTTGTTTGTATATTATCCTATCTTCTCAGTCATATACCACCGTTCTCTATTGTATTACAGGTTGTTCTCAGCCCTATAGCAGCTATCGTCAATCGTCATGTAGCATCTCCTCCACACACCATATATTGTGTGTCAATGCGGAAGTTTGTTGCCGCGCTGTTCGGCTGCTGCGCTCCGAGCCGAACACCGAGCCAGTGCTCCTCCCTGGACGGGGGCAAGCCCCGTGACCCGCCAGCCGACCCCCGTGATATTGACGAGGGAAGCATCCTCTCCTCGTACGAGTCGTTTGGAGCTCTCCTGTACGGAGCGTCAGTTGTTGCTCCCTCCTCCAGCTGTTTTAGAGTAGCAGATCACAGTGTCTGTCAGGAGGGAGTGCAGAGCGATATCTGTCATGATCTGGATAAGGTGGGCCACGATGACCTGCCATGTGACAGGAATGATGACGTGCTGTGCCAGGGAAGTGACTGTCACAGTTCATTGTTGTCAGCGGCAGCACCAGATGTTAAACAATCACACAGTAGTCTTGTGATCAGCGTCATGTCGGAAGTATCGGTTATCGAGAAGAGATTCTCACGAGACTTCACCAATTGGAGACTGGAGGATGGATCGCCGACTGACGGGAATAACCGGTTCTCTAGGGATGTTTCGAACTGGTGTTTTAGAGACGAGTCAGCCAGTGATGATGATAGTTCAGGGATGCAAAAGGATGTTGAAACATCATCAAACCACGTTGGAATGTGTGATATGGTGAATAATTGCACGGCCTCTGATCATCACGAACTAAACGAGATTCCATCAACACCCGTTGATGCATCACCATTGATTGCTGCATCAGATATTGATGTCTCACATGATGTATCAGTCACTGAAGCTGCGGTCGAATCTGCTGGAATGAAAGATGAATCATCGCCAGATGACTGTGATTCTAATCCTGTAGCCGATAATTCCAGTATTCCTACCATCTATGTTACAAGTCTTGATAGTGCGTCTCTGTCGAGTAGCGAGACTTCGTCTATTGGGAGCAGTAGCTCCTCAGGGGGCGTCCATAATGGGGAGGTAATGAATTAATCAGGTTAATTAGGTTAAGCATTTGTTAAGACATCACATCTACCATCATGAAANGGGGGCTATTAGAGCCCTAAACGTGGAGGCGACGAGGATGAATGGAAGGGATCGCCGCTTTGTGGTGGAGGCGGACCGCATCCGCCTCCAGTGGTGCAAATCCGTACTTTTCATTGGGGGGTATAATTAGTGCTTAGGGGCATATTTTTGACTTTTTCCAAAATTGGAGGGGATGATAGTAAACCATCATAGTAATACACACATTATATCAACGTAATATCCGATAGAACGTAAATGATAAAGATGAAATGTTAAGCTATGTCTTATACCTATTACCTACCAGCTACTAGGAGTAGGTACTGTACAGGTTCACAATCGCACTCTAAATAGAACCAAATTTACTGCGTCTACTACTGTTCTTGTTGATAAAATCTTGCAAAATTGAATCAATATCTATGTTTTTGAGCATATCTTTATGAATTGAGCAAACAAGATTGAAGTTCAGTCTTTTTTGGCCCATCCTATTCCGAAGCCATGTTTTCAACCTCCTAAGAGTCGAAAATGACCGTTCGCATGAAGTAGAACTTATAGGACACACCATAAGAATCTTGAGCAATACGAAGACTTGAGGGAAAAGGGTCCTTTCCAGAGTGTCCATTGCTTGATATGCCTTTTTTGCAGAATATACTGAATCTGTCGTCGTTTGCTCACGAAATGATTGGATCTGTGAGGAGAGTTGGGCATAGTCTATTTCTGGGTAGCATTTTACAGATCGAGGAACAGCCCCAGTTTTGAAGATTTGGGCGAGTTCTCTGTAGGAAGAAAGATCAGAATGGGAGCTACAAGAACTGAACCTTTTATTGATTTCTACTGTGATTCTATCAATAAACTGGTAGAATTGTATCCTGTAATGCTGTTCTATGCCCGTCGATGCTTCACTACATCCACCACCATATTTAGCTGGTATCTTTCTCTGTCGCGGTTCCCGCAAAGGCTTCATAATAACACCCTCAATCTCTTCAGGTAGTTGTTTAGCATCCTCAAAGTGGGTGTTGAAATCAGACCCACGGTATCTCTTAATCAATTCGTTGACTTTTTCAACAGCGTCCTCAGCAGAATCAAAATCAACGACTTCACTTTGGAGTGTTATTGAGAATTGTTCTAGTAATGCAAATGGTTTCAGTGCGAGGCTCAGCCCAAGAAAGGTCTCAGCATCACACAAGTTCTTGAAAATTCGCTGTGCTTTTGACTTCGAATCAATTGCCAGATCCCTGGACATAGAGAGTTTTGAGAATGCCTGTACTAGCAAAGCATAGTTATCAACAGTGGCCTGGACCGGCTTCAATCTACATAACCACCTAGTTGGGCAGAGCGGTCGTAAAGAGTTCAGGCTGCTTTCAGGATAGTCCAAGTCTTTACAAACTGCCCGTATCTCCTTTCTGACTTTATCGCTCTTTTTGTAGAACTTAGCAAGATCCTGGAGTGTCATAAGAGCATTGTTCACAAGTGGCGAGGCCTCACAAGCGGCCTGAATCACAAGATTAGCTGCATGGGCGCGGCAATGAAAACGCATCACTAATGGATATTCCTTTTTAATCAATGCACCACAACCGTTGTTCTTGCCTTGCATGTTAGCTGCACCGTCGTATGTCTGAGCTCTTGCGTTTTTCATATCAAGGCCAAGTCTACTCGCAACATCCTTAGCCACTCGAGCAAGTTCTGCACCAGTTGTTGAATCTACAGAGTATAGTCCAATGCAATCCTCGTATACAGTCAGATCCTCATCCACATGCCGTAAACAAATTGAAACTTGCTCACTCCCAGTCAAGTCTATGGTCCCGTCCATAATCAATGCAAACTGAACATTCTTCTGAATATTCTTGGCTATATTTCGTAAGATGGCGTGAGAAAATGATTCACAGAATTCCTGTTGTATGAGCCACGATGTGTAGTTAGTGTTTTGTTTCAGAAAAGCAGCAAGTCCGTGATCGTCCTCGGCATCATCAGAGAGAAGCTGATATAAGTTACCTTCATTCTCAGGGTTACTCCGCAATGCAAGTCCTTGTCGGAGACAAAACCTGATTCTTCTCACAATCTTGCGCAGGCACCTCCTTCTCTCACACTGCTTACCTTCTTCCTCCGCATTGAGTTGAATACTCACGCTCTTACCCTTCTGAGCTTTCAGCACTGAAATGGCATGTTTGTGGCAATCAGAACTCATATGAGAGTTGAATCTTTCCTTGGCTCTTTTCCAATTACAGAAGCCAGTTCGAATGAATGCATCATCCGCTTTTTTAGCTAAGTCCATGATCCCCAAACCATAAGCTCGGCTGCATTCAAAGCACAAAACCGCACTGATTGAACTATCATAGGTAAGCCAAGGATACTCTTGAAACCATTTCTGTTGGAACCTGATGTTCTGTAATTTGGTTGTTTTCACCGGAATGATCGATGCAGAGGGGTGATAGGGTTTTTCTGATGTACTTGTGGGCGTTGATGTCGAAGGTAATGTACAGGGAGACAATGATTCAAGGATACTTTGATCTCGAGCGTCCTGATTCATATCGATTTCGGTGTCAGAGATATCTGGATCCTCAGTTTCTGATTCTGATGTAATATCAACAGTTAGAACATCAGACTTGGAAGAAGAACAGTGTCGGACGGAAGAATATGTCTTCGGAAGAAATGTCTTCGATATTAGAGTCAGGCTGAGGTGATATAACATCGACGGAATTTGAACTTGAAGATACATCACTGTCAGTGATCTCAGTATCAGTAACGGGAACGAAGAAGCTCCGTAGATCAGTCATTTTTGTCCTCTTCTGCAGACGAGATCGTGACTTTCCTTTTGGATCAGGAGGAGGACGTTTTGGCATTTTTCGTGATTTACGTTGGAATGTGATGTACCTATTTCATGAATTTGAATGAAAATTCAGTTTAGCAAGCAATAAGTCACATTAGGTACCTATTTATGCACTACATACGACGTGTTAATTGCACTGACCTATAAGTGTCGCAAAATAAGGGATTGAAACTAAAATTTGTACCGTACTACCACAATTTCAACGTTCAAAAAAGTTGGTACACATTGAAAACCTGTGCAAAACAAAATGATCACACGCCGTACACTCACACACTGAACTCATGATTACCAATGTACAGAATGAACAGTTACCAAACAATACCATATATGGTGAAATTACAGCGATCAAGAGTTTTTCCCAGGAATTCCATTCTATGTAAGAGTCACGTGATGTATCAAATTATTTCCCAGACTGTTAACCTTCAGTTATAACAACGTTACAGCTTCATTTGCCATGTGAAAACACAGTTTGTTGCTCCACGCAATTTACGAAATATTGAGTGTCTTGTAGTTTTACTCGACAATATAACGTGCGTCTGCACGCACCTCTATTTTCCAGCCACACGACGACGTCGTGACAATGTCTATTTACGCGTGAGACTACTATAGTATGGGAACGGGAATTCAGGATAATTACCTGATAGTAGAGATGATTTGAATTTTGGAGGGGATGATATTTGTAATTATTGGGGGGGGATGGCATCAAATTATTGGGGGGGATATATNTCCAGGCTTGGGCTAGGGAGTTCATACAAAGCATCGAGAACCTCCTGATCATGAGGAGATAGACAAGATTTTTTTATTATTGTCAGGAGACAATTTCATTTTTTCTAGGGAGGGCGATGTCCCCGCGAGCGAGATGATATTAGGGCATCTTGACAATATTTTTATTTCATTTTATCTTATTCTAATTTTGGGGAAATATTCTAGTTTTGGGGAAATATTTTAGAATAACTTTGTTATTTAGTCTGGGTTACCACCCCGACGCGGGTGTTTAACCCAACGTCAAAATATTTCAGTTTTCTGGGTTTTAACAGCCGAGGGAGGCACCCTAATATATAGTACAGATTTCCCAGTTTATTATTATTCCCGTTTACCATCAGTATTCCACGTGTCCACATTTTCTTCCCCCATCCTTACCAAATTAACAACCCCAACCCTCTCACAGTTAGAGGGATTGATTGAGAACGAACGAAACAGTGTGTTGGAAATTCAGAATATATCCTCGGTGAGTTATTTTTATAATGCTGAACAGAGACGCTAGGAGGTAATTTAATAAGAAAGATAAAGGAGGGGGGATTGTGGTGATGTTATTTCAAATAAATCTATCAAATATATTTATCAAATGTCCATCTAAATTGCTCTGTTTCACAATTTTCACGTTGCTAAAGACTAGAACTTTANGAAAAAGGTTCCCAATTTTCCCTTTTGAAAGCACATGTCGATGATCGTAGTTTACGCCGATTACAGGCCATCGCGTTTACTGACACCCATAAAACCGATGATACTGTTGATCTTACTAAAGATAGCGTAGTTAAGCTTATCAAGGACGCACTTAGGAAGGAACCTGATGTTCCTGAACGTATATCATTGAAGTTTAAAATCCAGGGCGAATCTGAGAATGTTGTAGAGTTTGGGGATGCCATTAGATTGCTTGGACAGAAAATCTACGGGACTAACACCGATACGAACGAAACTGTTATCGAGAGTTTTTGCGCCGGATTACGAGATACTGATTTAGCGTCTAAAATGCTGGGTAAAACATTTGAATCTTTAAATGCAGCAATCACGTACGCGGCAGCACGTCGGGAGGCTAGTAATATCAAGAAAGTATTGATTCACCAACGTGACGTAGCGTCCACTAAGGCTTGTGACGTCTCATTAATGGCCACAGGAAATACCGATAATCCATCTGCCGCTAATGCTGCGGGTCCATCAAGGCCTCAGACTAACCAGAACTCTCGTGTGTGCTATAATTGCAACGAAGTTGGCCACATACAACGCTCGTGCCCGAATTCACGCCGATCTATGCATAATCGACAGCATCCCACACGATCTGCCAACCAGGCCAGACCACCTCTCGTATGTTACCACTGCAATAAACCGGGGCATATCCGCCGTAACTGTTTACAATTGCAAGGTTATTCGGGTAGAGGTGGAAGAGGAATGAGGACAGTGCCTCGTAGCTACACTCCACGACAGAATTTTCAGTCAATGCCAGGGTTTCTCAGGACAGTTCCAGCTTCTCGAGGCAGAGGAAACATGTAAACCTGGCCACTTCTTTTCGGAGCACCCCGGCGTACGTTCCAATGATGGTAGGTACCAGGAAGTATTATAGTTTAATTGATACCGGGGCTGCTGTATCCATATGCCATAAAAACATACTTCCAGATAATGTCGAGGTCGAATCAACTAATATGAAGATTCATGGGGTAACAGGTGATCATTTGAATATTTTAGGGTCGGCTCAGGTGCCTATTACAATTGGGAGTTTGGCCATCAAGATCGAAGTTATGGTTGTCGAAACGATGGCGGATAATGTTTTCATACTAGGAAGGGATTTTCTGGATCGTTTCAATTGCATAATCAATTACAAGGCTTTCAGTTTATCCATTGGTGAATGCACGATTCCCATAATGAAACCCCATAGCTCCCCATTTATTAGACCTGCCATTGCTATTCGCTGCTTCAAAACCATTTCCATTCCTCCTTTTTCCAAAGGCACTATCACAGGCTATTTGAGGGCACCCAAGAATGAGTCTCATCGGTGTTATATTTCGGCAACCGGTGTTACTGTTGCTAAGGAGCATTCTCGTCTTCACATGAATTCGGGCATTATAAATTCGTCTAGGGGTAAATTACTCGTCAATGTAGTCAATATGTCCGAAAAACCTTTAACCCTCTTCCGGAATTATGCACTGGGTAATTTTCTTCCTCTCCATGCGGCAGAAATAAATAGTCTGAATTATGGCGTGACGCGTGAAGACAGATCTTCAGGGCACATGCAGGTTATCACTAGTCCAGAGGACAGTCCCTCAGGGCAAATGCAAAGTGATAGTAGGCTAGAGGACAGTTCCTCGGAGCACATGCAGGAGAGCTCGGTGCGAGGGGACAGTTCCTCATGGCACACGCAGCTTGGCGCTCAGCCAGTTGAGGGCAGTCCCTCACGGCTTGAGAAGATAGATCGAGGGGTACCATTTGATGAATCGGAACGGGCGGAGAGATATACAGCGCAGAAGGAAGACGAGAGTGCAGAACAAGTACAGGAGGAGGGGAGACGTGAGACCAGATACGATAAAGCGAGATCAAAGCAGAACAAAGTACGCCCGGAACACGTGCAGCACGATTCGGAGGGAAACGCTCAGATAGATGCAGCGCAACAACAGGATTTGAGCCGATGTAGAGAACGGTGGGTTGGTAAAACAGATGAGTTGTTCAAATTGTTGAAAATTGATCAATTAGATCATCTGAATCATGATCAAAAATGTAGGATCAAGTCATTGATTGTTGAGTTCAAAAATATTTTCTCTGAAAATGATGATGACATTGGTTGCACTGATATAGCTGAGCAGGAAATTGTGCTTGACACCCATGTTCCTATCAGGGATAAGTACTATAATATCCTGCTGGCCCTTCGACCCCAAGCTGAGAGAGAGGTAAAGCGTTTGATAGATTTGAATATTCTTCAGCCATCAAATAGTCCCTATCACAGTCCTAGTTTCATACTCAAATCACCAAATGGCTCAATTAGGCTTTTAACTGATTTTCGGAAGTTGAATTCGCATATTGTCCGGTCATGGCAACCCATTCCAGGCCTTGAAGAGATGGTAGCACTCTGGAACAATTGTAGATTTTATTCCAAAATGGATTTCATTAAAGGGTTCTATCAAACGAAGCTTGCACCTGAGTCTAGGAAATTCACTGCTACTAGTATACCTGGTATAGGCTTTGTCGAATATGTCAAATCCCCCTTGGGATTATCGAATTCACCATGCTTTTTCCAGAATCTTGTCGAAAAATTATTCATGGGCCTCAAAAACGAACAGTGCATTTGTTACATGGATGACGTACTTTCTGGGGCACCCACCTTTGAAGTCATGTTCGACAATTTAGTCGCTATTTTCAGCCGTGTTCGTGCCAGTAATATGCTCCTTAAACCTAGTAAGTGTGAGCTGTTTGCAAAACGATTAAAATTCCTGGGCGTCATGTTAGACGAAAAAGGGATCTCTACCTGTCCTGATAAGATAAATGCTATTGTCCAGATGGGCCGTCCCAAAAACGTGAAAGGGGTCCGGAGTTTCATCGGATTAGCTGGTTTTTATAGGCGATTTATCAAGGATTTCAGCGCCATTTGTGAGCCGTTGACTAAGATGACCAAGAAGAATGCTAGATTTAATTGGACAAAGGAAGCAGAGGACGCATTTGTGACAATCAAAAATAAGTTATCTTCCGCTCCTATATTGTCTCATCCTAATATGGAGAAGCCATTTTACCTGGTTACTGATGCTAGTGCATATTGTATCGGAGCAATTTTGGCGCAGAAGGATGCTCAAGGAGTCTTACACCCGATTTCTTTTGGTTCCAAAATTTTGAACGACTCCCAGAGGAGATGGTCTACGGTCCAACGTGAGCTTTATGCACTTGTACATTTCTGTGAAAAGTACCACACCTATCTACTTAATAAGGAGTTCACGATCATAACGGATAATAGAGGATTGTTAAATCTAGAAACATTCAAGGATATTAATAAGTGCGATAGACTTTGGCGCTGGTTTGAAACTCTCCAAAAATACAAGTTCCGGGTCGAGTATGTTCCCACAAACAAAAATCCGAGTGACGCTCTTTCTAGGCTACCCATGCGGACAGATCCATTGTTTGACACTCTTCCAGATAAGGCCGAGGCGGTTAATCAGCTTAACAATTTTCATTGTGCGAGTAAGGGTCACGATAATAAGCTTTTTGGGCACTTCCAATGCAATTTCGGTCGAGAGCAAAAAAGGTAGTCCTGCACCGTTGATATTCTTCCCAAATGACGTCATGAAGGAAGCCCAAAGGCAAGATCACGACATAAGCACAGTCAGTGACTGGATACCGGAGATGGGATCCCCCTTTTGGTGAACTGCCTAACCATCTGGTCTGTGTTCCTCTAGCCTTGCAAAATGAGGTCATTCATGCATCACACGATATACCGATGTCGGGTCATCTCGGACAGTTTAAAACTTTGCAAAGGATCAAAAGCAGGTTTTATTTTCCTAAAATGGATTTGAAAGTTCAGCTTCATATTGCTGCCTGCCATGTTTGTTTTAAGAAGAGAACTAATGTCCCTAAGTTGAAAGCTCCATTCGCACCATTTAATGGCAAGTATACAGGGCACAAGATTCAAATGGATCTGATCGAAAACTTACCGGTAGCAGATGGTTATAAATCCATTCTAGTCATTGTTGACACATTTACTAAATGGGCAGAAGCTATTGCTCTTCAAAACACCAAGGTCGATAATATTGCGGCCAACATGATTGATCACTGGATTTGCAAACAGGGGGTTCCTATACAGGTGCATTCTGACCGTGGGGGCAATCTAGAGACTGCAGAGTTGATAAAAGTAGTGTATAAAATGCTAGGCATCCATAAGTCCGCAAATACAGCATATAGGCCTCAAACGGATGGAGGGGTAGAGAGGCTAAATCAGACCATCAAAAACATGCTTTGGAAGTTTTGCCAATCTAATCCTAAGAATTGGGTCAAGACTCTACCTCAGGTCATGTTCGCCTATAGAACTAGCGTCCACTCTGCGACAGGTTTTTCTCCCTTTTTTCTAGATAAAGGACGGCTTCCTAGATTACCGGTTGATATCTTGACAGGGACAGCACCGAGTGAGCTTTTTGGTCAGAACCAAAGTGAAGCAGCACTGAAAATACATACCCAGCTACAGAGTGTGTTCCGGTTTGTAGAGGAGACTTTGCATACCAATCACATCTCATCAAAGAATCGTTATGATGAGAAATCGAGAGTAGTCGACTTCGAAGTGGGAAGTTGGGTTTATGTCTGGAAGCCAGTCCCACAGAGCTGTACCTTCAAAAAATTTTATGACCATTACCGGGGACCATTCAAAATTGTCAGTAAGGTTACTCCGCATACTTATAAGATTGTGCTAAATGAAGCTCGGGGCCATTTCGATATTATCCATATGGAACACATGAAACTCGCCAATATCCCCGTCGGATCAGTACCTAAAGTTGATATTAAGCACTACAATGATGAGTTGCCTAACGATAAGGATGATAGTTGTCATGGGGATCGTCCCGAATGTACTGAAGAGGAAGTGCAAGAATTACTGGGACCTCAGAAGGATTCTGAATCTAGGTTTAGGAGGCCAGGGCAAATAATACAAGTTCCGATAGTTCGACGGTCTACCCGTCAGAGGACGCCACGTGTGCCATATCAGCATAGTGGATAGTTTGTTACAAAGTTAGTTACAGGGTGATTGAGACAGAGAGTAAAGGCTATTAACACTAGTTAGCTTGGTAATATCAAGCCGTAGCATTTTATTGGGAACTCATCCACGCTTAAGGAATAAGGCATGTTTGGATGTATAATTATGCATAAACAGTTCCAATGCTACGTGGCAGATTTCGTGGTTGTATTACGAAGGTGAGTATTGCCTCAGTGTGGGATATAATGACAGTGAAAAGAATACCTTTCCTGAATTTGGGCCCAATGTACGTGAAGTAAATAGGTATCACGGAGGAAGTAAGGTATCTGATTTCTGTAACTACGAGTAACTATCAAATTGGAATTTCGTAACTTTGTTTTATCTTGAGGGTAACCGGTCTACCTTTTCCTTTTAGCTTAGCATGCATCCCTATGGATATTGGCTACACGTTGCCATGATTGTCAGTCTAGACAGTTCTAAGTTATATCTGGAACAAGGAGTGTTGTTAAAAGAGCATGGGCGGGTCCATCTCGGAGTCAATGATCGATTTATTTCGCTTTTCAAAAGAGTGACCATCCCTGATTGGAAGTTGTCGAACATTCCAAAGTACTGTTATGACGGAACTGGTGGGCACAGTTACGAACTCCGTTGTACCACGTTTTCTCAGGCTGATCTAGATTATATTTGTCCAGACGAGGATCACGGTTATTATGTTGCCGCGAAACGGTATTTCATTGACTCGAGTAATGAAAAGATTCAATTATTTGAGAGCCTAGCCGGACTTAATCAGGATAGTAATAGTAGAGATAAGAGGTCCCTGCTAGGAGGTATTGGCATAGGTTTTGGTATACTTAATACAATTTTTACGGGTTTTGTGACGGCAAAGTTGACCAGTCATGTGAAGAGAGTCGAAAAGGAGTTCTGGGAGTTCAGAGATATGGAGGAAACGCGCTGGAAACGTTTTTCCGCAGTTGTTAACAACAACTTCCGAATTATTGACAATAGATTTCACGATATTGAGGCTGAGGTTAGGCATACTGACTGTTTCGCGATGTCCATCCTAGTTAGTTCTCTTATGAATGATCTGAGGATGACGTGGCAAGTCGAACTGGCTCATATGTTTACTCATCCACTAGAGGGTAACCTAGGTGGACAGCTATCTAATTTGATATTGAACCTCAGTGACCTCAAACTGCTCATTAAGGATCATCCGGAACTCAGCACTTCGTCATACGCCAAAAATTTGATGAACTTCTACGTCACATGTAAAATAGTTATGGTTGCAGCCGAACTTGCGGACGACCAATCGGCTCTTCTGCTCCACTATGTCATTATAGTTCCAATGATATATGATACGAACCAGTTCCCCCTATATAAAGTCGAATCAGTTCCCATTCATCACGAGAACACGTGTGTCAAAACGAAACTCCCCAATTTTTTGTTCAATGATTCAGTAAAGTTAATTGGTATTCCCGAGGACACGTGCAGAATCAACGAAGTGGTTTCACTATGCTATGAGAGGATTCCTAAGAACTATAAAAGTAACTGTCTCAGTACCGCAGAGAATTGCACCTTCGACCTAGCTTCTTGTGAGGAGGAGCACTATATTTATGATTTCAGTGGAGTGTTGGTCAGTGGTTCACCATCTCACTCTGTTTACATTCTAAATAAAAATGTAAGTAAGGAGCAGGACAGAATTACTGCTCTAAAATTCTCGGATTTCGGCGTAAGGTTTATACCTTGGAGCGAAGCGTACTATGTGCAATATAAGGGTATGAAAATTGAAGCTCCAGATAGTATCACTACAGTGGTAGAACACCACGTGCCAATGTACTCAGGTAATTGGTCCCGAATAGTAGTAGAGGGAAGAGTTGTTGCAGCAACTAGGGAGCACTTAGAAGCACTTGATTTGTTGGGGTTAAACCCGTATCATTCATCCCACTATGATGTTTCCAATTCTAATGTTTTCCTATGGTCATCATTTTTGTGCGGCCTAGGGGGTTTGATACTTGGATTAGTTAATTGCCCATACCGTCGTTGTCTGAATAGGATACGTAAGTTACGTCATGGTTCGCGTCCCCAGACTGTTCATTTAAACGAAGAGCAGTCACATGAATTGGCAAGTATAGCTTCAACGTCAGGCGAACAGGAACACATAATTATAGTCCATTAATTGCAATCGATCGTTCTTTGGACAACTCCTTAGAAACAATATTTGGTTGAACTATTTTTGGACAGTTCCAATTTATATTTTCTGACCAAAATTCAAAGGACAGTTTCCTCATGTGAACCATAACACTTTAGAAATGTTCATGATATACTTGGTAACACTGATGATTGCTATGATAGCAATGTGGGGACTTCATTTAAGGGACATATTGCGAGGACTCCCTGATTTTTCGGACGAGGACAGTGGAGACAACGGTGATAGCGCAGACGAGGAAGTGGAGCAGGAAGCGGTGGCAGCTCCAGGGCCGCAAACGGTAGAGGAACGGGCAGGAGAAAGGGAGCCGGCAGAAGAACATGAACCAGCGGGAAATGTGGAGGCAGAGGCTGAATCGGGGACAAGCGACTCCCAGGGGTCAAAGGGACGAGGACGAGGACGAGGACGAGGACGAGGACGGGTCACAGCATCAGTTGCCCAATCAACTGTTGGGGCCTTGGGACAGCTCCCAGGCCCAAGCGGACTGACTGCCGCAATAGGGCAAGTTGGAGCAGAACACAGCCCGGGACAGATCCCGCGAGCGAGAGGTAGGGGTTGGGGAGCGGACAGATCCGTGAACAATGTCACCCATCCCAATGGGGCTTTGCGGAAGAAAACCCCATTGCCAATTTTCGCTGGCATAAATGATCGGGTAAGAGGACTTTTGGGGGAAATACTGAGGAAATGCAGTGGACCGTTGAGTCATTGTGTAATCAATGACGGGTTTATCAGGCTGACAGACAGCATGGGAGTAGTCGTTGGACAGATCCAACGACTACTACTAGAAGAAGGCCAAAGGAGGCTGAGAGGCATGGGAAGAAGAAGGGAGGTGCCGCAGTTGCGGGCCCAAATACTCAACATCGGAATGGGGGCTATTAGAGCCCTAAACGTGGAGGCGACGAGGATGAATGGAAGGGATCGCCGCTTTGTGGTGGAGGCGGACCGCATCCGCCTCCAGGCTTGGGCTAGGGAGTTCATACAAAGCATCGAGAACCTCCTGATCATGAGGAGATAGACAAGATTTTTTCTTATTATTGTCAGGAGACAATTTTATTTTTTTCTAGGGAGGGCGATGTCCCCGCGAGCGAGATGATATTAGGGCATCTTGAGAATATTTTTATTTCATTTTATTTTATTCTAATTTTGGGGAAATATTTTAGTTTTGGGGAAATATTTTAGAATAACTTTGTTATTTAGTCTGGGTTACCACCCCGACGCGGGTGTTTAACCCAACGTCAAAATATTTCAGTTTTCTGGGTTTTAACAGCCGAGGGAGGCACCCTAGTATATAGTACAGATTTCCCAGTTTTATTATTATTCCCGTTTACCATCAGTATTCCACGTGTCCACATTTTCTTCCCCCATCCTTACCAAATTAACAACCCCAACCCTCTCACAGTGGCGCTTACTTTTTCGAACCAATGAACCATTGACCCTTTCAATCTTTCAGCTGTAGTCATTTAGGTTGATTTCTGGATTTTCCCGTGGTGGACAGTTTTCTGGTAGTGGTATAATAGACTATGGCTAACTTCGCATATATAAAGGGACCGGCTGACTTTAAGTTTGGGGATGACGTTGATTTATTTTGGGAGAGATTAACGAGCTTTATCATTTCTTCCAAATGCGAAAAAGGTTCCCAATTTTCCCTTTTGAAAGCACATGTCGATGATCGTAGTTTACGCCGATTACAGGCCATCGCGTTTACTGACACCCATAAAACCGATGATACTGTTGATCTTACTAAAGATAGCGTAGTTAAGCTTATCAAGGACGCACTTAGGAAGGAACCTGATGTTCCTGAACGTATATCATTGAAGTTTAAAATCCAGGGCGAATCTGAGAATGTTGTAGAGTTTGGGGATGCCATTAGATTGCTTGGACAGAAAATCTATGGGACTAACACCGATACGAACGAAACTGTTATCGAGAGTTTTTGCGCCGGATTACGAGATACTGATTTAGCGTCTAAAATGCTGGGTAAAACATTTGAATCTTTAAATGCAGCAATCACGTACGCGGCAGCACCTCGGGAGGCTAGTAATATCAAGAAAGTATTGATTCACCAACGTGACGTAGCGTCCACTAAGGCTTGTGACGTCTCATTAATGGCCACAGGAAATACCGATAATCCATCTGCCGCTAATGCTGCGGGTCCATCAAGGCCTCAGACTAACCAGAACTCTCGTGTGTGCTATAATTGCAACGAAGTTGGCCACATACAACGCTCGTGCCCGAATTCACGCCGATCTATGCATAATCGACAGCATCCCACACGATCTGCCAACCAGGCCAGACCACCTCTCGTATGTTACCACTGCAATAAACCGGGGCATATCCGCCGTAACTGTTTACAATTGCAAGGTTATTCGGGTAGAGGTGGAAGAGGAATGAGGACAGTGCCTCGTAGCTACACTCCACGACAGAATTTTCAGTCAATGCCAGGGTTTCTCAGGACAGTTCCAGCTTCTCGAGGCAGAGGAAACATGTAAACCTGGCCACTTCTTTTCGGAGCACCCCGGCGTACGTTCCAATGATGGTAGGTACCAGGAAGTATTATAGTTTAATTGATACCGGGGCTGCTGTATCCATATGCCATAAAAACATACTTCCAGATAATGTCGAGGTCGAATCAACTAATATGAAGATTCATGGGGTAACAGGTGATCATTTGAATATTTTAGGGTCGGCTCAGGTGCCTATTACAATTGGGAGTTTGGCCATCAAGATCGAAGTTATGGTTGTCGAAACGATGGCGGATAATGTTTTCATACTAGGAAGGGATTTTCTGGATCGTTTCAATTGCATAATCAATTACAAGGCTTTCAGTTTATCCATTGGTGAATGCACGATTCCCATAATGAAACCCCATAGCTCCCCATTTATTAGACCTGCCATTGCTATTCGCTGCTTCAAAACCATTTCCATTCCTCCTTTTTCCAAAGGCACTATCACAGGCTATTTGAGGGCACCCAAGAATGAGTCTCATCGGTGTTATATTTCGGCAACCGGTGTTATTGTTGCTAAGGAGCATTCTCGTCTTCACATGAATTCGGGCATTATAAATTCGTCTAGGGGTAAATTACTCGTCAATGTAGTCAATATGTCCGAAAAACCTTTAACCCTCTTCCGGAATTATGCACTGGGTAATTTTCTTCCTCTCCATGCGGCAGAAATAAATAGTCTGAATTATGGCGTGACGCGTGAAGACAGATCTTCAGGGCACATGCAGGTTATCACTAGTCCAGAGGACAGTCCCTCAGGGCAAATGCAAAGTGATAGTAGGCTAGAGGACAGTTCCTCGGAGCACATGCAGGAGAGCTCGGTGCGAGGGGACAGTTCCTCATGGCACACGCAGCTTGGCGCTCAGCCAGTTGAGGGCAGTCCCTCACGGCTTGAGAAGATAGATCGAGGGGTACCATTTGATGAATCGGAACGGGCGGAGAGATATACAGCGCAGAAGGAAGACGAGAGTGCAGAACAAGTACAGGAGGAGGGGAGACGTGAGACCAGATACGATAAAGCGAGATCAAAGCAGAACAAAGTACGCCCGGAACACGTGCAGCACGATTCGGAGGGAAACGCTCAGATAGATGCAGTGCAACAACAGGATTTGAGCCGATGTAGAGAACGNTGTTGTAGTGTTGATACCCATGGGTTAATTCCCTTCCCGCCTGGAGACCAACATTTCCCCCCTTGACCACAGTCACACTTGACGTGGCGAGGTTACACCTAGGAGTTACACCTAGATAGGAAGAATAGAGCTATTGTGATTCAGCTCCACGGCTCCCTCAGTTCCAAGAAACTTCTTGTTAACTCCCACTACCACTCTGCCTCTATTGTGTTTGGGAAACTTCTCATCACCAAACGATGGCCCTTTATGCTCTTGCATGCCCATGTGATAGTCACGTGGTTACAACCCCCCATATCTCCGATCCCTACCCTAGGTAGTTAGATCAGGCTAGCGTAATCCAAGTTTTGTTCCGATTATTATCATTACCATTACAACTACACCCGTGTCTTTATTGCGCCCAACAACGACAATGAACAATGGCACGAACTGCGGAGACGACAGCGGACATCACAATCGCATCTGACACGGATACCACACCAGCTGATATGGATCATGATGAGCTTGTGGACCTCAACGTTGAAAAACAGGTGACATCATTCAAGCCACCCAAATACAAAAAGGATGGAAACTTCTACCAATTCACTCTACGTTTTTGGACTGGGCACTCATGTGCCCCTCTCCACTGCACTATACACAATTTTTGTCTTCTATCACCGACGACGGAATATACGCAACACTACACAATGTAATCATCCCAGCATCCGAAGCACATAACCCTGACTATTACATAAAGCTTTATTTTCAAGAGGCGTTACCATCGAAAAACGAAATGCAACAAAAACTTTTGTGCATCAAACAACTCGAGTCAGAATCTATCAAAGATTATGCTAACCGTATCCAATTACTGATGAACCAATGTTCTGACAACAGTTGCATCTACAATACCCTCGGCTTCAATGCATTCATTTCAGGAATAGCTAATCCGGACCTGAAACTCAAGTTATACGAATGTGGGATTGTTAACTCCTTCAGGGAAATGGTACAAAAGGCGAAAGTTCTCGAAAACGCCTTTACACTAGTGAAACAGCCCACTCCTAACGAAACACCTGTCATCTTTGCAGCATCCGGATCTCATCAACCTCAAAACCCACCTAACCCCTCACCTGCATTAACAACCCATCAGCACGACAGAAACATGACCAGCAATAGACACAACCCACACAGACGAAGCTGCTGGTCTTGCGGCTCAACATCCCACCTTTCATACGACTGCCCTGACAACTCATACCACCCACAGCCATCATTAGGACGACATGACAACCGTCCGCCACACTACAGACCGAACACACATTCAAACCGCTGTCAATATAACCCACAACAGCCAACATAATACTTTCAATAGAAATCAGTTTTTTCGGGACCCCCAATTGGCAATTACAAGGAAGGCCACGTTTCACAACCCAAGGAACTACCACTAGATCACCTCACATTCTAGTCAATGGACAACTGGACGGCCACAATTTGCAATATTTTGTAGATAGTGGGTCCAATATCACACTAGTCAGTTCAAACTGGATTCAAGCTCATAAACTCACTCACCTCTGTCTCCCACCTAACATTTCAGCCAAGTCTCTGTCCAACCACAACCTTCCCATCACAGGTCAAATATATCTTAGCATTGCAGGACATGAAGCCCATCGAAACTTCTACGTATGTGACAACTTGTCATGTGATTCCCTTTTGGGCACAGACTTGCTCTTTTCGAAACAACTCCTGGTCGATTTCTCCCGTAAACTTCTCGTTAGCAAGTATGGATCAGCCAACTTCATTTTCGCACCCTCACCGGTTAACTTTGTCAATCATATTCGCCTAGTCAAAAGCACCACTTTTGAACCCAATAAAATTTACTTCACGGAGGCCCAAGTCATCCCCAAGGATAGAAGTCATCGTAATATTCTACGCTATCATAACTTCGAAGGCATCTTTGACCCATCCAATAAATTCAAATTGAATGATAATTNAAACCACTGAGTAGGTAGTGACTAGTGACTAATGAACAAGTCTGAAATCTGAGAATTATCAGTCACACGCAGTCACCACTCTGTTAATACACTGTACAGTGTACACTTATGCCACTGTCTTTCATAAATCATACACTGACACCACTTGCACTCAATGCTCTCACACCACAGAGCCACAACACTACATCTTGACGGCACTCTGTGTTCTGAGCTTCTGTAAGCTGACACCACTCTGACCTCTGACACCACTCACTGTGGACGATGACACCAGTCACCACTGAGTATACTGCCAATACACGAAACTCTTGTACCATTGTTGATTGTATCATATCACAATTCTATAGGAAATAGGAATACGTCTGGGGCCTGGATCTCGTCACACTGTCTGTACTCCGACACCACACTACATGCTAACCCCATTCTCTACGATGACAACTGCCTGTTATCACGAACTTGCAAATTGAAACAACTGAGCAGTAACTAATGGAGCAAGTCTGAAATCAGGCTACTTATCACACTATATGCAGTCGACACTCTTTTCTGACACCAGCAGACAAACTGCTACCTTGATACTCTTCTATACTGAGAACACTGTACGCTGTAGTGGTATCGTTGTACATATTGGCATCAGTTTACACTGTACAGTGTACACTGATGCCATTGCGTTATCTTTCACATTTTCATANAGAGAGCAACGTGGTTCCGCTTGTACTCCCGTCGCCGGAGAAAGGGTGATACTGACCTTCTCAGCATGTTTGACAGCAGCAGGAGCAGCTTGTGATCGTATAGCCACCGGTGTACGAAAATCAATAAAACTTGATAACGAAATCCTTTCAAAAACCGAAATATAGCGCCCTGATGTTTGAGTTACCGAATAAAATTATCACTTTCAGCGAATAGAAGGAAACAGCGAATAGAAGGAAACAGCTTATATGGTTTTGTTATGTATCTGGAAGCGGAACATGCACTGGGAGGTGGGAAATGAAATTCTAAAACGAATTGCGATATCAAGAGCGTCCTAGCTTATGATTACGATTGATTTTGAATTCATCGGTCGATAGGCGTGAACCAAATCATAAGGAGTAAAATATGATTAATTGGATTTTACTTACCTTTCATCTCGGCCGATGAAGCTGTATTGATATATTCTTCACTCGCTATATGGGATGTCAATTCTCGTTATATAAGCTGACCATAAATTTGGTAAGAAGAAGATGGAGTTTTGATTAATTGGAAATCTCAGTCATGACTAAAGAGTGGATACCTATAGTCATGCGAAATACATCGGCACTGCTGAAACCAGCTACTGTTGGAATATTTACAGTGACACCAGAAGCTAGGGTAGGGCAAACAGTTGTGAAATGGTTTATGTGCTGCTGTATAACGCGCTAAGTATTATAAGGCAGGTCAAGCAGCACGCGCAGGTTAAGCAGCACGTGCACAACAGGAAAATGGTATGACTCGGTAAGCGCGTGCAATAGCTAACAACATGTAGCTGTGTTGCAGCTTTTATCACCGCAAGTATCAGACAACATGTGGCGTGAATTCTGTGAGGTGGGTAAAACGTGATTCTCAATCTCAGTCTGTCAAAACATATCAAGCATTGCTGATACGATTGTCACATTTGTTATAGTGATTTCTGATATATTTGATATGAGATGGTTAGCTGTCAAGTGCCGCATTGCAAGACAAGAGCCTGTGCAACCCTGAGGTGTCAACCTACAATTTCTTATGGCAGATCATGGTTATGAGACAGACATATCTAAGGCCAGACAGTGCGATCGATGAACGTGACAACTGATCACACTGTCACAATAGCAATATATTGATGACATGTGTCATGGTAGCTCATACAGTGTATGGTAGATGCAGGTTGCTTGGTACTGTGGGCTTGTAATATGGACAGCGAGCACTGAACAAGCACACGTGTCCGAGTTGTCGTTATCTGGCGCACAACAGTACAAAGTGCAATCAATGTAAGACGATATAGGACTACATTTTCCACCCCCTGTGTGTACATGAGGAGGGGAGGTTCTGATAATGATCAGTAATCTGATAGGAAACACTGACTCGTGTTCCATGACTCGTGTTCCTGACACTGACTCGTGTTCCATGCGGTGTGAATATGCACTCTGCAATTTCCAGCCGATATCCTCAGACAGACTAGTGAGGTGATTCAAACACAGGAACTGTAAATGTACACAATATATCATTCAGTGTTACAGTGTTACAGTGCTACTCTGCTTGTGCTACTGGAAGCATGGTGATCATAAGGCCTCTGGCCCTTGTGAACCAGTGCTATTTGTGCATAAAGGGTGTGGAAAGAAAAAGACGCACAATTTTCAAAGTGGAAGTTGCTAACCAGTTGGCAGTTCAACGAATGTGCGGCTCAGCAGCTACGCAGTAGTCCTAATCTATATGTGCACTATAGATATGTCCACATTGCTCAGTGCACAGATATCGATATCAATTTGTTGGTGTGATTGCGAAATGGATTAATTGTGGAAGATCACAAATCGACAGATAAACAGATAAAGTTAGATTAATGAGTGAGTTATGACACCACAATCTGGTTATGACTGGCATGAACAATACAGTTAGTCATAAACACGGATGCGAGTCCAGATAAACTCATTTCATTGCTGTACTGTGACAGAGGGGGGTAAACTCTCCCTGGTTTGATATTCGAAAACATGGTGCTCCTTCATAATGATAACGTCCGCTTATAGCTCCCCATCGGTGTGTGAAGGTGCCGATATAGTCCTCGACGTGAAAAGTGAAGCACTCAAGTGGCGAGAAACTAAGTAGATCAACGTATAATGCAAGTCCACTACACATATTGCAACCACGTCGTGACAGTCTTATTTTATTCCTTAAAAGGTGATATTATGTAACTACCTGATTCGACGAGCCTGGATTTCTGGTTATGCGATAGTAACACACAGAGGATTTCGC
>CAMPET010000311.1:40727-54003 GCA_946803715.1 Beroe ovata
CAGGAAGTACGACTTACAAGCGAGGATTCCAGCAGGCGAGGCAAGCGTTGATGACGTATTACCACGGAGTGCACCTGCTTGCCTCGGAGGGGTGTTCAGCGAGACGCGACTACCCGCGTCACGGTTCTAAGGACTGTTGTTAAACACTTATTGAGAAAAACCTAATTAACGCCTTTAAATATTCAAGCGTTGAGGTAAAAATGACTCTTTATGCTCGTGATTTTCTGTTCTCGGTTAACTTTCAGTCTTTCAGAATAAGCTGAACTTTAAACTATCTTGGTGAGATAAATCAAGTAACTTGGGTCTTTGAAATTTCAACGTACTTTTCAGAGAACATTGTTTGTCAAATTGAATATTACTATTTAGTTTGATTATATCTGTATTTATATTCGTTCACTACTGAACCAAATTGAATAGTGCTTCTTGAAATTAACTCGAATTGAAATACATCAATCCAGCATAATTTCATCATCTCCCACATGACACTCGGCCGTGACACTTATGATGTGACCCCTATGTTAACCTATGTTAACCTATGTTTACCTATGTCTACCTTGTTGTAGCCTGAGCCTAACCTTTTTGGTCGTCACTTTCTTCCCGTTAACAATCCGTGTTGAAGTTGAGGAAGATGTGAAGTTAGAGGGTCCACCCATTGACGAGCTTGAACTCATCGAACTGTGACAGAGATGTGCAGGTTAGGTGCAATTATAACAGGGACAACAATGCGGCAAAATGAGTTGACCAGGTGTTACTTGACAAATATCATACTCACAAACTGCCACCGCCGTTTCCAAATGCTGAATTGAATAAAGATCCACCACCTCCGAAGCCACCCCCGAAACTGGACGTGATGTCATGACCAAAGCCACCACCGAATCCACCACCAAAGCCGCCAAAACCACCAAACGGAGAGGAGAAGAATGGATCATCGTCGAACCTGGACGAGGAAACGAACTTTAAGTTGAGAAAGCGAAGTATTAGTATCCTTCACTGCAAGATTAATGTCACTCACACCCACACACTCATTAAAGCGAACTTAAAGTTGAGCAATATCGCGAACTTGAACTAGAACAAACCTAACTAGGAAGAAGAGTTAACATGATAGTTTGCCAGTAACGAACAAATGTGTATTGATTGTTCTCTGTTAGAACGTTAGTACGACAACGTTCTAACGTAGTAATCAGTCCGGCAGCCGTGAACCAACAATTTAACGTAATCAAAATCATATCATATCCGGTCCGTGATCTGTAACTCACATTCCGAATCCGGGGCTTGCACGGTGATGATGTCTCGAACTTCGTGACGATGATCGGTGGTTACTCCGACTGGAAGCGGGGCGTCCACCCGTAAACATGACGAAGGGGTCCTGGCCGCCGAAAAATTCCGCAAATATGTCCTCCGCTGTTCTAAAGTGGAATCCGGGGTGTCGGAACTCGGAGTGGAAGTCGTGTCCACCTGACCCACCACCTGAGAGGGAGAGGGAGTGAAGGGTGGGGGGAGGGAGATGGATCATGGGACATGGGTGTGTGTGTGAGTGGGGAGTGAAGGGTGTGAGAGGGAGAGGAGAAGGGGCCGTGAATGTTGATGGGGTTTGACTACCTTTATACCTAATGATTCGTAATGAATAGAGAAGTGTTGACACAGGATTAGATCGTAAAAACTATGCGGTGGAATTCTCATCATACAATATGCAATCAGATCATGGTAAAATACTTGTTACATTATAATGATTAAGAGCGGTTATAGTAACATAATAATTCAAAGTACAAAATATTAGGTTTGAGATTCAAAATGAAGTCTCATTCAAGTCATGACTCATGTGGATTGAGTATCAATATTAAATGAATGTCACGGATTGTCATCCATGAAAATATCCCGGGAAAAATCAAATAAGTACATAGCACATGCTATAGATGATGATTTGGTTTGATGATGTAATATCGAAACAAAATAAAATGTTTTGTTTATTTACAGTCAAACAATGAAATTAAGATAAAATCACTCGGTTTAGATTATGTCGTTCCCTCCAACTCCCTAATCTCGTCAAGCACTCCCCCGTGTGTTCACCTCCAACTCCCTAATCTCACTGAGCACTCCCCAGTGTGTTCACCTCCAACTCCCTAATCTCACTGACCACTCCCCCGATCGTTGTCAAGGGATCGTACGGATACAACTCTGAGACGGTGTACCCAATCTGTTTCCAGCGGATGTCTCGCCGTGCTCTTAACAACCACGTGACGTCACGGCTGAATGTAGGGCTGTAGAGGAATGCTCTGAGTTTATCACGAGACATCGATTCCCCCATCTGGACAAGTCCTTGTGGTGTGGTGTGGTACAAGTCTGACAACTCACTGTTGAATATCGTCACCCAGCGACCCCCGCTATAGTCTCTCATGAAGAGTTTGATATACGCTCCCCATTCAAAGTTACGGTGGGAGAGACAGCATTTCGGACAGAAAAACACTGGCGATCCGTTGGCCGCGACCCTTCTCTCCACCTTCCTGCGACACTTCATAATGGGACACCCTTTGTACAGCATATTCGTGTCCATGACAGCCGTTATGACAGCAGAGCTCTGGAAATACACGTTTTGGAGATCGTACGATGGTTGTTCTGATATCTCCTGGTCGACCTCTGCGAAAGTCCGAGTAACAAAGTCTGGTTTTCGCTCCATCTGAGGTTCACCGTACATGGCGGCTGATACGAGAGCAGCATTCTCACTCAAACCCCTCATCTGCACCCTCTCTAGATTCCACCAGTCTCTCAGCTCTGCTGCTTCTTTCATCTTCGGGTTACAGGTCACTTTGGAGCTGAACCACGTGTGGAGACTCATATTCCCCGAGGTTGGCTGCCTGTGAACTTTCGCCCCCTTGATGAATATCACTGGTTCCCTGACAATATAGGGGGCTACCTGCTCAACATACTCGTCCCATAACACCAGCCAGATGACAGTCCTGGTCATGTCTATCAACTTGACATTCCTCCGCAGCACCACTCGACCAGTCTGTTTAGTGGTGTGGTAATATGGATCCTCTGCGTCTACCAGAACGGCCAGTGTGTTGAAATACTGCGTGTCTGGCTTGCTATTGAGTATGGTATCCAGCCTGACAAACGGGACTTTGAAGCGAGGGACAAAGGGTCGTGTGGATTCAATGGTGGACCACGGCTTCATGGTGAGGGCGTAGTTGGTCTCCACAGAGGTGTACTTGGTCCGACTATCTCGCACATTCTCAATGTGACAGTCTGAGATCTGGTAACATTTCCCCTCTTCTACCTTCTGGTACAGCAGTTTCGCTTCCTCGCTGAAACCTGAATAAATCATCAGTAGGTAAGATTCAGAACTTCATTCATTAATGATTCACAGGAATAACGGTCTTTCTGATAGTTAAAATCACATCTTGAGTAAGGACGCACCTTTCAACTGTATTTCGGCCGTATCATCCATGAGATCAATGACAATCAACATTCCACTACCGTTAGCGTTGTTGAACGGCTTAAGAGAGCTCTTTTGAGTGACCCTGGAACAAATGGATTACGATTCCCACTTTTAATTTGTTGTGGAAGGAAATGAATAACCATTCAGTTGATAAATTCAGTTCAGATAAATGCATACACTCACCTTGCTTTGATTTTCCAATTGACTGAATTGTAGCCCATATTGATGTCTTTGAGATCTATCTTGACTCTTGATTTCCGGAAGTTGAAATTGAACCGATCAAAGAAGGAGAAGTAGTCATTATAATGATGATCGTATTCGTGGCTGGAGTTATCAGAATGGTATCTGGAACGACCTGACGACGGATCTGATTCCCAATACAAACCACCAAGCATTGCTATGGTGTTAGCATCGACGTGTTTAATTAGACAGGAGGGCAGGACTATTTTTGAAAGCAACATAAAGAAAGCAAATTTATTACATGGGTATGAAAAATGAGATGATTACTGGTATATTGGTATGTCATTGTGTATATCATTATGTAACAGTACTGTAAATATTCTGTATACTGATTGGTCTATCAGACAAGTTTTGATATTAGATTTCATGTTCTGTTGAAAGACTGAATTATCAAGGAATTGAAGAGAATTGACATAGGAAGAAGCACAAACCTCCATTATTGCTGAGACCATCTTTTCCATATCTATCATAGACCTGCCTCTTCTCAGCTGTAAAAAGATTCAGTATATTATGTAAAAGAAGATTCTTGTACAGTAGGTATTGAAGCAGGAATAAGGAAATGATAGTGAAATTCTTACCATCACTCAAAACATCATATGCTTCCCCAATCAGTTTGAATCTTTGAGTAGCATACTCTGCATTGTCAGTATTCTTATCTGGATGCCACTTCAATGCAAGTTTTCTATATCTGAAATACAAGCATGTTACAGCATTGGGAATATCTGAATATTGCAAATAATAGAGAATGGTATTTTGGGGCCATGGGGAGGGTCATGGTTCATCTATTTTCATGTTTAATGGTTTTTCAATATTTTTGGTAGTTGATTGCCATCAGATGAGTCATGTGAAGGAGATTGGCCATCAAGAACCAATGCAGATCCCAGATTTTCCAGAAATGAGCTTTGAGATGTGTGACCCCTCCCAAATAATCCCATTCTCAATACTGTGTTTGGATTTAATATGCATATTTGAAAAGAATAGCTTTGTACATACGCTTTTTTGATCTCATCCAAAGTTGCATCTCTTTTAACCTTCAAGATTTCATAATAGTCATCTTCTTGTGACATCACTATATGATCTGTTCCATAAAGAAATATAGATCAATAATTTGCTGTTATTTCAGATAAGGACAAATTGGGCAATGACAAGAAAATTAGGACCTGGCAACTGAATACTTTTTAGTAAACTCAAAGAAACTCAACATTCTATTTCTCGAGATGTCAGGATTATCTAACTTCATTGATACTGCATAGGGAGTCATAAGTGGTCCTATACCTTGTATATGCCTTGTCATTGTCATAGAATTTTTTTAATACAGTAAGAGTGAAAATGAATAAATAGAATTAATTGCATAACCACTGTCACAACCAACAACATTGAAGTATCAAACATTTACCCAGTATATCTAAAACTGTGCTGTTGATGATGATCTCAAAGCTGTTGATGATGATCTCACAGCTGTTAATGATGATCTCAAAGCAATGCTCAAAAAGGTCATTTATCAGAGTCTTAAGTTTCATGCAAAAGGAGTCTGGAGTGTGTTTGGTGGCTTCAATGCAGGCCATCAGTTCCGAGTGGACAAGCAACAGATCTACTTAGGAGCATTGCGATTTAAAAGATTGATAGAATGGTATACACCTTGTTACACTTTATATTATTGATCAAGGGGCATGCGACGTGCACTATAATGAACATGTTATCAATATCTGGTGATTACTTTGCCGATATTTTCTGTCCACTGTTTCTCACACACACGCATGCGAGAAACTGAAGTCAGTTAAAGTCTGACCATGACATGGACAAAGTTACGCAACATGGGAACACATCTGAAATCCTGGAATAAGAGAATTACCATGTATCATATCATGTCAATACACGCAAAAAGTTTCCCTTTCTACGATAGTTCCCGACGCTTACAACAGCATTACCGGATGTCATGTCAATTGTTATCTGATCTGTCCGCTGTGTCTTTGTCAGATTTTATCTGACCTCTATTTCTCGCGCGCGCCTCGCGCGAGAAACAGAGGTCAGATAAAATTTGTCGATCGATGATAGACCCTGTCCAGAATTTCGTTTCGTGCGCGCGCGGCACAAACTTATTCTAATCACTCATGCTTCCAGCTTCGCGGCTTGCATCAGCGATTTAGCATCGCCAGACATTGTCAGATTTTATCTGACCTCAGTTTCTCGCGCGCGCCTTCGTCGAAGGCCGAAACAGGTATCGGCCTTCGATGAAGGCGCGCTCGCGCGAGAAAGTGAAACAGCACAGGTCAGGTAACATCTGACAAGCGCAGCCAGACAACGATTAGCTAACGTCGCAGCCGGGCTGCGCGGCGCTAATTTGACGTTCGCCATGCCTTAGATCACAGGCTCACTTGTCACTTGCATTATAACTACAGTGCAGTAGCGACTGCCGACTAGCGCGAGCGATGCAGAGCAGATGCGTGACTCAATAATACTCCGCGCCCGCGCCCGCGTGGTCATCAGTCATGGTATTTGGACTTTTATTTTTAATTTTTACGAATTTTCAGATCACTGAGTAATTATAAGGGGCGCGCGGCAACGTATGCACACACAACAGGGCCTAGGGATATAGAATTCCAAATTGAATCAAATCCAATCTTTAAATCCGGAAATTTGATCCAAAAACTCCGATTCCGAACAACGGGGAATCGTTGTTCCCCGTCCATAATGGGATATGGACGTCTACTAAATCTAATACTTTTGACCGACCGACCACTTTTGTTCCCGCGCTGCGTGACCCAAATACTCCGCGCGCGCTGCGCGTCTCCTTTCTACGACTTTTCAGTTCACTGAGTAGAACAGGGGCGCGCAACGTGTGCACAACCACTTTTCACTTTTTGACACAATAAAATTAAAAATTAAATACAATTAAATCTAATTTTAAAATGCACTGACAATTGAGGCCGAGGGTGAATTTACAATTACAATTTAGGATGCATTGATGATGTAATTTATGATTAATTGTATGCGACTGCAAGTGCGAGCTTATTTGGGGGGATGAGTTTACAGTTTAGAGGTTTTACTCTGTTCTTCAAGTATAATTTTTCCCAAAACCAAATGAGATTTGGTTGTTTTAGTCCGCAGCANAAGAAAATTAGGACCTGGCAACTGAATACTTTTCTGCAAACTCAAAGAAACTCAACATTCTATCTTTTAAAGAGAAGTCAGGATTATCTAAATTCATTGATACAGCATGGGGACTCATATTAGTGGTCCTAGACTAGGCCTTGTCATTGTCTCGGATACAGTAAGAGTGAAAATAAATAAATAGAACTAATTGCATCACAACTGTCACATACAGCAACCAACAACATTGAAGCATCATTTAGCCACTATATCTTAAACTGTGCTGTTGATGAATGATGATGATCTCAAAGCGCAAAACGGAATTCTCGACAGGGTCTATCATGGATCGGCAGCAAGCCGCTGAGAATAAGTTTGCGCCGCGCGCGCGCAAAACGAAATTCTCGATATGGACAGTGGACAGGGTCTATAATGTATAATCAATCTTGCCGGATGTTATCTGTCCACTGTTTCTTGCGCGCGCAAGAAACAGTGGACAGATAACATCCGGCAAAATCAATCAACAATGGTTATAGACCCTATCAAGAATTTCCGTGGCGCCGACGGTAGTGAAAACCCCGGAAATTTCTTGTCAGATTTTATCTCAATCTGACCTTTGTTTCTCCCGCCGCGCGCCTTTATTGTTCATCGCATCGAAGGCCAAGGCCAGGCCGAAACTGACATGAAGAAATTTAATTTCATCCAAAATGTGGTCGAGGGCGCCCCGGCGCTGATACAAGCCGTGTACACAGTACAGTTACACATGGAACGAAAATGGAAAAGGAGAAGTGCAAAGTGGGAAGGAAGGAAAAAGACGCGCACTGTTACACTTATATAGTAGAAGTAGTTACACTTATATAGTAGAAGTAGAACTATAGCTATACTACTACTAGAAACTGCTTACAATTGCTAAATAACAATGATAATTGCATGTCTTTTTCCTTCCTTCCGCCTTTTTGCTTTTCCTTCCAAGCGCAGTGTCAGTGTACACATACGCGATAATGGGATTGGGATATTGACGTCTACTAATAATACTTTTGACCACTTTTTGACAGTTTATACTATTACTTATTGAGGTTTTACTCTGTTCTTCAAGTAATAGTATAATTGTAATACTTATACTAATAGCTCCTACTGAAAAGGCATTACCGCAAGGCCAGGGTAATACATATTAGAAACAGTAACAGTACATTGTGTTAACAGTAACACCGCATCACGCATAATTTGACAAATCACGCATAATTTGACAAATAAGCCCGGCAACCTGAGCAGCTCAGGCAGAGCTGTGAGCACAAGAATTAGAAATTAAGAAGTTGGGCATGCTGCATTCGATCACTATAGCAACGCTGCATACAAATCATATTTTCTCATTTTAATCTTACCATATTACATTATTGCTCCTTAACATTTGCTTCTTAAAAGTTAAAGTTTAGGACTGTACATTGATATCTTGCAGTTGAATCTCTGATACTTGTAGTTGTGCTGGACCTAATATCTACATCGAAATTGTACTTTTTTATTACTTAAATTATTCAAATTGAGTGCGATACCTTGGCACACTGACAGATGTCACTGACATATGATGTGTAACCAGATACCTCAACGTTACACAAAGACCTCAGGTGGTAACTGGTACACCATACACAATGAGTGTGACACTGGACATTGTACTGTGTATCTTATCACAGTTTCTGCACAGTTTGGTTTAGCCAACAACGCCGTTTGTAATTGTAGACACCACACACGTCACACATACGCACAGTACGCATAGTACACATAGTCAAACACACACACACACACACNCACACACACACACACACACACACACACACACACACACACACACAGTACACACACACAGTACACGCACACAGAGTCAGACACACACGACAGATTACTACCAATACAAGCAAGCAGACACAGAAACCACACAAACCAAATACACACCGTGACTATTGACTATTGCCATTGATTGTATGTAAGGCACAATTTTTCCCACAACCAAATAAGATTTGGTTGTTCTTGTCTGCGGTATCTAGCGTTATTTATCTTAAAGTTTAACTCTATGATATGAGAAAGAACGCTGCATTTACGACAGACTGTCACCACATCACGTGTAGAAACACTAAATCTAATATATCCCCGATAGGGTTCAACATCAACTACAGATGCCACTGGGGGGCTTGCCAGCCCCCTGATTACAATTTATCTCAAAACATTACATTTTATACTACTTGAATGGTTAAAATGCAGTACATGCATAATCTGCATATCGGTGCGATCAAAACGTGCAAAATGATTCAGTTATCATAACAAATTCTTGTTTAACATCTTTAGTTTGCTTTGCAAATTTTCAGTCGATTCGGTTGATGGATTTCAACGGACTTATAGCAGATCCAAACCACGTGATTAGGAAAATATGGCCAAATTTAACATGTATTTGTAATTAAATTCAAAATTGACATGTTATAAATCACTATCCGTATCGTAACGAGGACTCATAAAACGGCCTGGTTTATAATTGAATTTGAACCAATATCAATGGTAGTACCACTACCATTACCAATACCATGGATTTGGAATTTTGGAATGGTCAAAGAGGATGGATTACCTAGTTCACTCAAAATCCAAATGTTCCAGCCGTTAACAATACATTCTAAACTGTGCTTATCAAATCCTGTCTCACTCTTCACTAAGCAGTAAGCACATATGTTGCAGCTACTGCTAACACTTGTTGCTTCTTACAATCAGTAGAAATTGAGAGCGAGGGACGACTTTTGAAACTATATATTTGCTTGAACTTGAAGTACACGTCCCACCTCGAGCTTTTGTCGGCATTTGTGTTCTGCAATCGCGACTTTCTTCCGATAAATAAAGTGAAAATGTGATTAAACGGGATAATTTTAAACTTTGTTAAAGAATTAGAGAAAACGCGTATCGCTAGACGTATATTCGACGCTCTTTGATCAATGTGCATTGTGTTGCCACGCTAATCAAACGTAGATCGCCGTGTTTTTCCAATATCATGTTCGTGAAAGCGTCGGCGGCTGTGCCATGGCGTGCTTGTGCCACATTTGCATATCATCGTTTGCACCAGTTGTGCCCTCAATCCGCCAGTGCCACTATGCCACAAATCACAATACGCCATATCAATACGCCAAATTTCGTGCCGAGGCCGCGATAGCTGTGACTTTCATTTTCAATCTGCAGTACTGACCATAGACGTTTTCCCTCTACAGGATAATGGAATAAGCCCCATGTTCGATATCAATCAGGAACAACAAACTATGTTCATTAAAGTCCTCTATGGAGGTAATAATGGGAAGTGTAATTTCACAATGACCTCCTAAATCTCAAATCTGTCTCATACCCACGTGATTTTACCCACATAACAACGTGATTTCACCCACGTGATTAACCACGTGATTACCCACTACAGACAATGAGGAAGCGCTATTCAACCCAAACTGCAGAACACTTTTACTCCTAGAGCACATCAAAGACAGAGTTGGCTACGAACAAGACAGTAAGCACAATATTCTCATGAAATCGATATCCTGCTCCTTATGATTATGAACCTTGCAGTGAAGTATAAGCAAGCCCACAACTATATTCCACACCTACAAAATTAATAGTGTCCCAAAATCCTTCCTAATGAGGTATTAAATTCGTGACTCAACCACAACATATATTTTGCCAGTTGATATCGATCTATCTGATGAGAACGGTTTCATAGTGAACTTGTTACGGAGTCCCCCACTTCAATACGCATCAGACATCCTGGAGTCAAGACGAACATTTATACTCATCAAAGTTTCCAGTAAGCATTGCATCACAAGCTTTCACATCTGTACACGCATACACATAGGCGTAATTATATGCTTATCAAATGTGTGAATGTGTTCGCGTGTGACTGTGTTAAGGAGTGAGTGTCAGTGAGTGAGTATGTGTGTGAGTGTCAGTGAGTGAGTATGTGTGTGAGCGAGTGAGTATACCACGTGTACCATAGATCTCACAACTATTTCAATCCTCTAGAGAACGAAGATGGCTCCGAATCTGTGGAACCAATGCTGCAGAACCTCCAACACAACAGACCAAACGCATTTGGTAAGGGCAGTTTCAGCTCTTCATGGATCATCTAATATGAAACAGTTGATCTTTAGGTGTTATCAGTGTGAAATTAGAGTGAAATTAGACTGCTATCTGAGCAAAATAGCTGCATTTGAGTACCTATCATTTTATAGTGCAACTGGGATGAGCTACTCGTCATGTGACCTCGAACACCATATCTGAGAAGTAATCAGAATTTCTCTCAATATCCCAATGAGGTAGCTCGAAAATTCCCTCGGATTTGTATTCCACGTCGAAAATAGGCCAGGAACACTTATTTCTAATATGCCCCCTGAAAAGTTGTTTTTACTTTTTGGCCGTTTTTGGTATCGGTGTGCCTCATTGAGTTTCGGGTTCTTTTTGTTGTATATGCTTCACACAGTTTTAAAATCAAAATTTCAGTTTAAAATAGTGATTTGTGACACCGACTGACAGTTGACACTCTCAGAACGGTTAACGAGTAGCAATGACAGCAGAGGACAACAGATGGACTCTGACAACAAGAAACTGGGCCGTCAGAAGAGCAAGAAGTCAGGGAAGAGGAAGTAGTGGACGGAGGGTAGCTCGCTAAATCAGCAAACATCTACCACGAACAGAGTGTGTGGGATCAGCATGATTACAAACAGTGGACAGATAGATGACCACGATTGAGATCAGAAAAGATATAAATAATTACCCTACATCGATATCTATTATCTGCGGAATAGACAGAAGAATTAGATCCTTGAGTCACAATAGCATTGATATGTGGTGATTTTCATTTTCCGGTCATGCCTATCATGACGCTTTCTCCCATGATAAGGGTATTAAAATATCTGGAGATATCGATGATCGTTTATTATCAGAAACGATTTAGACAGAATTCGTATTGTTCGAGGGTAAAACAGTTGTATATAACATTAATAACAGGTTGAATAATCATCAGATATAATGCTCTGTTTTGAACACGTATTTTACCAAAATAAGCTGCAGTGAAAATGAATCCTCTTGGATATTCATGTTTTATACACGAGGGAGTGGAGACAACTCTCAGATAATCAGGAGATAATCAGATAATCAGGAGATAAGTACCTTATTATTATGTTGGGGGTTAATAAATAAATGTTCAGCCCACACGTAATGTTTATCACATACACTCAGTTTTTTTGTAAGAAACTTATTGAAATCCTAGGCTAGAGGTTTCTTATTTTTCCACGATTTTGAGCCTACAAGTTTCTTAACTGGTTTCTTATTCCTGTATCCTATATCAATTTTCGAAACTTACTTCCGTCAAAATCTCAACATAGTTATACTAAATTTAGACGTCTATACCATACGTGTTCTCAAAATGCCGATCAGAAGGCAGATGGGTGATATACGGTCAAAAGTGAAGGGGCGGGGGTCTGGGGGCGCAGCCCCCAGAAGCCAGACGTTTACTGTAGATAGAATTATCGTTGTACTAGGATTCTGTACACAAATTTGAGAATTTTAGGCTCAAAGTTTCTTAGTTTCTTAATTGTAGTTCAACGGAGTTTCTTAATTTTTCTTGGATTCTAGGCTAAGTTTCTTAAATTTTCGGAAATCCTAGGCTCAGTTTCTTATATAGAGTTTCTTATATAGAGAGTTTCTTATATAGAGAGTTTCTTATAGAAAAAACTGAGTGTATTAACACACAGACGCTGATTACGCAGTCTCCACTGGCATTATTTTCACGGTTAGTAATCCCGTTATTAGATTGAATTGCACATCTATAATAATGATATTCAGTTCAGATAAAACATGAAATTAATGTGAAAGTTGCGTAGGTATAACATGAAAATTCAGGTTATAATTGTCATTGGCCTTTCCGAAGTCCCTATACATAATCATTACTCCTATAATACAGTGATTCGCGCGCTGATTATCAATTTAACACCGTTTAAACCCAGCAATGTGATACACATTACACAATATGATAAACAACGGAGACATATCATGAGGATAGAATGTTGCTGTGATTGCGAATTCAAAATTCGTCAGGTATATCCTGTTATCTCATCATATCATACACACAAACACGCACAAACACACACATACACACATACATACACACATACATACATACATACATACATACATACATACATACATACATACATACATACATACATACATACACAATACACATACAAACATACAAACAAATACATATATGCATACATGCATACATAGATACACACACGCTCACACACACACACACTTTTACATTAGCGCTCATATATAGGGCTATATATAGTGTGTATTGTGTGGTATTATGTTTAGTAGGTTTGGTATGACTGTGACGTCAATGAGCCTATTTCTGTTGACAAGTGTGTGTGTGTGTGTGTGTGTGTGCGTGTGTGTGCGTGCTTGTACATGTGTTTGTGTATGTTAGAGTGTGTGTGT
>CAMPET010000312.1:58336-74721 GCA_946803715.1 Beroe ovata
TGATCAGTTTCTGAGTTAGTGGCCGATATAACCCTTTATCGACCCAAAACATGTCAGTTTGAGTGAGCATTTGAGGATAGCTCCCAAACGGATCGACCGATTGACTTGAAACTTCTACCATAGCTCAAGGACCATTAGGAACTCAGACAACCAAAATTTCACCTCAATCCGATGATCAGTTTCTGAGTTAGTGGCCGATATAACCCTTTATCGACCCAAAACATGTCAGTTTGAGTGAGCATTTGAGGATAGCTCCCAAACGGATCGACCGATTGACTTGAAACTTCTACCATAGTTTACAATACACTAACGTTCATGAGGCGTCCTATACTGGGGTACAGGCTGTGTCTCTTCTTGCTCATGTATTCCTCCGCATATCCAATGTAACTCATCATCTTGCCAGCTTCCGTACTCTCGTGTTTGCTCCGGGCATCCAGGAACTTGCCCAACAACAACTCCTGCAATGAGGGGAGGTGGAGGTGAGAGGGCACTAGGCAGTGAGCACTGGGCACTGGGTACTGGGCAGGGGGGCAAGTTAGTGGTGAAATCGTGGAGATGCGTACTGGGTAGATAGAGAGTGTGATTATCGCTAATCCTTCCACGGCAAATTCTCCCACAAACCTGATGAGACAGACTCTTGTTGTGATGTTGTAGTCTCTCACACAACCGTAACAACTGATTACACGACTCGTTGACGTGGTGAAAGTAATTCAGTTTCGCATCAAGCGATGAGTCGCCCTTGACAACCCATACATCTTCTTCCTTGCCCAACTTCTGTCGAATTTGTTGTTTCTTCATCCAGAACTTGGTCTTTACCTTGCTTGGCATTGCTCGAGTGGAACGCTGGTATTGGTTAGTTGTGTAGTCGTACACCTGAACGCATAGTTGAGTGTGAGGAAAGTTGTGGCGTTCATACCCTCGCGAAGCCTGGAATTCAGGCAATTAGGATCCAGATGACGATACTCAAAGTTACCTTGTACTGGTGGTCGATACTATCATCTTCTTCTCTGGCTACAGGAGTGTAGTATCTGTCCATCAGCCAGCCGAGATAACCGCCCTCACTATAATATTGAATCCTTCTTCACTAGAGAGGATGTGTTTGAATGATGAGGTTCTTGTAGCGAGGGAAAACTTCTGTACACTGTACAGGGCTAATAATTGTCAGTATTCAAGGGGAAGTTTGTTGCAAAAAGTGAAAAGTCGAGATAAATGTCAAGTGATGAAAATATGATGTAGTAGGTACAATGAACTGAATTGAAAACCCATTACTATCGTGTCAAAAGTATAACGAAACTTAACAAAAACATGAAACACATATTATGATTGAAGTTCACTCTGATCTTATCTAAAAACTGTCCCTGTTTATCTTCTCTTCTTCTTCTCAACTTTAGCAGAGGTATTCTCAGAAGCACCATGAGTCCTCTGAGAAATGTTGTTCATGAAATAGAGCAGGATTAGAGAGAAGATCAGACAGCATGTTGCAGACACTCTGTGAATGGAGCCCGCTACAGCCATGGACAGAGCCAATGAAAATGCCACTTCTGGAATGAGTTGTAGCTCAAATCCTTTGCCAAGTAGAATATTCTCCAGGTTTCCAACAGCAGTGAGAGTAAACATGAAGAGAAGGGATGCTAGCCCTCCACCAAGAATTGTCATTTGCTTTGTTTCTGTGAGTTGAACTTTGAATGCTTGACTAGCAGCAAGGGTGGTAACAGCCAAAACAGCAGATAGCACCAGTGAAACTTTGGTATCAACTGCCATGATTCCTTACCTGTAAGAGGAGATGAGCACTAAAGTTTTAATGTTGTTCAAGTACTTACTTAGATGATTGCAACTCTATCCGTGACCAAACAATAAGAAGTAAGAGTAGAAAATGTAAATAAAAGAGTATTTCCATCACTCAAATGGCCTAGCAGGCTTATACCCTATGCTATTCAAAGTTATAAACTGCTGTTTGGGATGAAACAAAATATCTGAATGTGAGTAAGAGGAAGTGGACCCAACTTCCATACAATTGGTTCCATATTTCCGAGTAAGATATGCCAATTGCTTATTGGCACACATGAAGTGATAGTTGCCATATGGCTTGAGACTCCTTGGCTCAATTTCATTAACATCATACCATTCATCCTCCCAGCAAATTCTTGCATCTTTGTTCCTAAGTTCAACTCTACTATTCTTAGTATAGGTCATGATAAATATGTCACAGAAAGGATAGCGGCGCTTGAACTTCTGTCCTGGTTGCTCAATTAACACTGATTCATTACTATGAAACAATCTGTATCCACCAAAAGCTTCATGAACTTCAATATTATTTGCAAGTAGTTTTGGTTTAAGTGATATCAACTGTGCTTCATTTGAATCTAGGACACAAATATCTAAGTCATCATCCCAGGGTATTAATCCTTTGTGGCGTTCAACTCCTGAAAGGAATACAAACATCTCAGACAATCACAGTACAGTTACATGCTTCTTAATTGCTTTTATTTGCAGCACCAACCTAAAGACTAACCTAATGCAGTGCCACCAGTTACCCAATAAGGCAGAGCAGCATCATGAAAAATTTCACTGATGATTCTACCAAGTAAGTACACTCGTTTCACAACAGTAGCATCAGTATAAGGAATGTCAATTTGATGTTCCTGGGACTCAGTTATTTGATCTTCCTCAAAAATATCACTCAGACAAGTGGTATCGTCATAATTACCCAACATGAAATATTCCAATCCTAAATTGATGATAAAACTGATGCATTCAAATTCTTCTGGCTAGTTAGCCATAAATAGAACATTTGCATTGAAGTAGGAGTCCTATCAACATTGGAACCATAACCACCAGGCAATCTCAACTAATGCATGGTTTATAGCAATGATAGTTTTCTTGAAAAATAGATCTCTACATCCAGTCATCATGAGTGGAAAATTAATAAATAGAATACATTACATAACCACAGTCACATATATCAACCAAGAATACAACATACAGGCATCAAATATGATGATTATTGAAAAACAAATTAAAAAAGTGCCCAATGAATATTGAATAGTACAAAATAAAAATTGATACAGTTGACATGTTACAGCAGATTCCACAGTTACTTCTTGATACTCTCACGATACCTTCATATAGTTCTTTAATCCAATTTTGGAACATGACTGTTACATGAACACTGCATTACGCATGTTCATGTGCACACGTTGCGGGCTCCTGTTCTACTCAGCGAACTGAAAATTCGTAGAAACCCTGAAACCACGGAGACGCGCAGCGCGCGCGGAGTATTTCATGGGTCAGATCCCGCAGCGCGGGAACACATGTTCATGTTCAGTGTTCACACGTTGCGAGCGCGCGCGCGCGCCCATCAAAAATACATTTTAAATCTATTATATATATATATACTAGAAAACCCGTCGGTTGGATGCGATGCTGCGANATGAACCGCGCAGCACTTGCAAAGTATTTGAATATCTGATGATTTAATAACAAATTGCGGTTCTCTAACATCGCGTCTAAGAAGTCGAAGAAGTGCTGCGCGCGTCGCGTCTACGTTTGAAGTGGTTTTCAAATAAAAACTGCAAATTTGAAATTTTAAGCCGACTTAATTAGCCGACATAATTAGCTTTTGATAATATTGGAGGCAATATTAAGAATTTTAAAGAATCAAAATTTCGCCATTTAGATCTGGAATTATTTAAAACAAATTTGTCTACATAAAACTAGCTGCATGTGTTTCAATATGAATTTTTGTGTCTGTTTCGTCATCAAGTGCAATGTATTAGAAACCTGAAACATAATTGTTCATCATAATATCATAATACAGTGAATTCTTTGTTCTTCCTCTATTAAGGTATATTCTTTCACTGATCTCCAAATCTGATAAGAGCTAAATGACAAATGTTTCGTGTATTGTCCAAAGCTAGACAATGCCAGGGAATCCCTATCAAGTCAGGTTTGTGATATATGGTCCATCTAGATTTGGCAGCTTATCTGATTAATCAAGCCAATTCCTATTGATTTTATGTCTTCAATGAAAAGATATCAACTAGAGATATCACAGGACAAGCAGTAGGTTCCCGTTCTATGGGAAAATATTGTGAGTATAATCACTGTGCAATTTATCTTTGATATTTTCCTCCTTGCTTTTCAATATCTTATTCAAAATATCTAACCCAGACCCTGCAAACTATCATGACAGTGAGATCCCAGAGGAAGCTCTCTCCTTAACCCATGTCACTGAACAGAATTTCACCACATTATTCTTTCTAGAGATGGTCAGAGGTATGTTAGTGATGCAGTTTATATAGTTTTTCATTTAAAGGAGCTGATATTACCTTCATCAAAGGTATCAAAATGCACTTTCAGGAACTTCTGTTCTGTTCAGTTACTTCTTTAGAGAGCCTGTGACTATTTCATATCCTTTTGAGAAAGGCCCTCTCAGTCCAAGATTCAGAGGAGAGCATGCACTTAGACGGTATCCTAATGGAGAGGTTAGTCATGAATGTTGACCTAGGTCCTCAAACAAAGAGTTATTGACAGGAATGCCACTGATCTTAGTCACCATTATCTCTGGGTGATCATAAATTGAACCTGGCCTTGGACACAATAGACCTCGATAAACCAATTATTGCTTCGCAGGAACGTTGCATAGCCTGCAAGCTATGTGAAGCAATATGTCCTGCACAAGCTATCACTATAGAGGCTGAGGAAAGGGAAGATGGTAGTAGACGAACTACCAGATACGACATTGACATGACTAAATGTATCTTCTGTGGCTTCTGTCAGGAAGCATGCCCAGTTGATGCTATTGTTGAGGTTTGTTTAGTAGAGATAACAGTTATCTGATAACTCATGATATTTTTCATGCTTCAACATATCTTCAAAAGTAACATCTACTTCCATTACTCTTTCATTCTTATACCAGGGCCCGAATTTCGAGTATGCTACAACAACTCACGAGGAACTGCTTTATAACAAAGAGAAACTTCTGAACAATGGTGATCGGTGGGAGAAGGAACTTGCAGCTAACATCGATGCTGACTATCTCTACAGATAATGTGTCATGTGTTTCTCAGTAATGATTGATACAACGGACTACCCATCTTTATCTAAGCTCCATTATTTAGATAACTCATGAACTGAACGGTTTTTGTACATATAATTAAGGTGTCGGAGATCTTTAGCTTTGTCCAAGTTAAAGTTTAGAAATTTGAGATAGTACATGAAATCTTCTATATTGTTCTACATTCTACAAAGTAGAGATAATCACCTGTATTGCTCGATTTTCCTCAGTGGCCCTTGGAATATGTAATTTATTATGTTGAGATTGTTATGATCTCACGATGATTAACCGCAATATTATTGGATAATATGTGATCAAAATGATTTACTTAAAATAAATGAACTGCTTACATGTCAATTGTCAAGATGATTGATATCACTGATGTTAGGTTCATATCAGATTATGGAAGAAGGTGAATTCGACGACCAGCCAAAAAAGAAAAGGAGGAAAAACAAGAATCGACTAACGAAGGTGGAACTCAAGTTTGACGAATCTAAAAGGTCAGAATACTTGACTGGGTTCAGAAAGAGGAAAAACCAGAGGAAAGAGAAAGCAAAACAGGAAAATGAGAAGCTTCTCAAAGAAGCTAGAGCACATGTGAAAAAGAAAGCAAAGGAAGAAAAGCAAAAGAAGTTGAAAAGCATCATGGAACAGTTTGATGAGATCAGGAAAACGAACGAAGATGATCTATCAAAGTTTGAATCGGAGAAGCAGGTATTTGAAGACGATAACACGACAGTGACAGTTGCTGCTATTGATATCTCTGCCACTTGAAATGTGCAGACTTTGCTAACAAAAGATTTATTGAGTTTGGAAAATCTTTTACATGATGTTCAGATGACTGTGCGCCAATACTAACTTATTCTGACTACCGCAGTTATGTGATTCATAACTTTTCAACTATTTGATCTGATTGGTGTTCTTCACTCTCTAGTTTTAACCATGACAGTAGACTTTGTATATCTAAGCTATTCACAACTCTATTCCGGAATCACTCATTCTATGGTCAGGGGTGAGTCATGGCCAAGGTAATCAAAGGGACACAGGTGGCTAAGAAAGTGAGGCAAGCTCTGAGGGACGAGATCTTGGAAATTCAGGAGGATAAACCTGAATTCCGACCTGGTCTTACCGTTGTTCAGGTAAACTAGGTTGTGGAACAAGATAGATGTAACATACATGCATGTAACATACATGCATGTAACATACATGCATGTAACATACATACATACATACATGCGTTTCAATCAGATAATTCGACCTTTTTTATTCGATAGAAGAGGAGGGAAACTGGGACCTCTGTTATAATCCATCTTCTCAGGTTGGAGACAGACCTGACAGCAATGTTTATATCGGAGCTAAGGTGAAGGCGTGCGAAGAGATTGGTATAAACGGAGTCCACGTGAAACTTCCACCAGAAACAACAGAGGAGGAACTATTGGAGAAGATAGGGCAACTGAACAATGACCCATCGGTCCATGGGATCATTCTACAGGTTTGACAGAGATATGGCGGAAGTGCGACAGTTGGCTGTAGGATCCATGTACCTGTATTCGTCGAGTGTTAAACATACCGTGTTCCCTACACAGAACAAAGTTGCAGCTGGACTCTTGATCTCTCTATTCACTATTTAGGTTCCCCTTGACTGTACGACGGGGATAGACGAGTCACTGGCCATGAACACTCTCTCTCCCTCCAAAGATGTTGACGGATTGACAGACGTCAATGCGGGTCGGTTGGCAAGGGGTGATCTCAAGAGGTGCTTCACACCGTGTACACCCACAGGTACAAGCTGACACATGAGTCTGGTGACACTGACACCAGTTTGCACTGACACCACTCAGCTCATTGACACCACTCTCGCTGACACCACACTGTCTCAGGGTGTATGGTGTTGCTGGAGGCGGCAGGCATGGATGTGAAGGGTAAGAACGTGTGTGTGGTGGGGAGGAGTAAGATAGTTGGAGCCCCCATGCACGACCTCCTACTCTGGGCACATGGAACCGTCACGACCTGCCACTCGAGAACCCCTGACCTTGGTGAGAAGCTCTCCACAATGTATAATATTGACACCGTATTCTTCACAGTATGTCTGTTGACACCATCTCTGTTGACACACGCAGGTTACCACATCAGGCAGGCAGATGTTGTTGTTGTCGCTGCTGGGAAGAAGGAGCTGGTGAAGGGAGAGTGGATAAAACCCGGCTCAGTGGTCATAGACTGTGGTATAAACCCTGAACCAGATCCCACTAAGAAGAGTGGTGTCAAGCTGTGGGGTGATGTGGAATACCCAGTTGCTAAGCAGGTGCGGTGTCATAGTAACACGTTTGTGAGGTGTCATAGTTACTTGTTGTTATGGTAACTCGCCGAATATGCAATGTCATAAGTACCGCTGATTATTTCTGTAATCACCAAATAATCAAAGCTCCGCTTATCCCAAGGTAGCAGGATACATCACTCCAGTGCCCGGCGGAGTTGGACCGATGACAGTGGCGTTACTCATGAGAAACACCGTTACCAGCGCCAAGCGCATGCACGGTAATACAGTTGTCATAGCAACTAGCTAGTAGGTCCATAAATAGCAACTGTAGTAGTTGGTGTTACTTTAAGAATCATGTCCCAGTTTCTACTTGGTTCCTTACCTGGTAACTAAGTGAGTCAGTAGTAGGTAACTGCCGGTAAGTAACATTCTCCACACTCTTACACACAGGTATAACCAGCCCGAGCAAGCCACTACAACGTAGCTACTCCACGGGTATCTGCTCTCCTCTCCACACCGCCCCTTCTCGAACATTCTCCACCTATGTCCCATTCTCCAATCTCTCTACTCCCATTGCTGCGGGAATGCCCACAGGGAGCAATCTGCCCACAACTCTAATCCGCAGTGGACTCAGGTAAGTAATTGGCTCATGTACAGTTTGACTATAGGAACGAGATACTCACTGTTTTTGAACCGTATTTTCGTCTGTTTCTACGCAAACCCCTGGCCCCAACCCCCTGACTGTAGCTTTTCTTGGGCCCGATTATTTGCAAAGTTATTTCCTTTTGTCACATAGAATGGCAATATGTTGTTTCAGGTGTCTCAGATTCTTGAAGAAGTAAGAAGATCAGCTGTCGACTCTGAGTTTCTATCGAGAGTCTAGTATAAGTGTACTCTTGCATGGAAATTTGTATCACATCAACGGAGATAATTCTTTAACGAAGAATTTCTTTCTAAAGAAATATTCATTCAGTGTAAATATCGATATCAAACCACGTTGAGTTAGATACTGAGCATAATTTATTATCGGTTAAATTATCTTTGCTAAAGAAGAAGTTTTGACATTTTTACATTTTATATCACTTTTAAACCCTGTTTATCTTTTTATCGTGAATTGTATCAGAAAATATTCGAGTGCGTGTCAGTGATTAGGAAACTTTTTATTGTAGAATGTTCTCGTTTTATGATTTAATCACACTGTTTATCGAAAGAATCTGGAAAATTTTCACCGGTTTTATCCTAACACAAGGGTTGCAGGCACTAACACCTCATCTCACATTGTAGAGGATACTATGGCTGACGAAATAACGGCTGCTGAGGACACCAACTCTCATCAAATCACTGGCTCCAATGATGTCACCAGCTCCAATGACATCACTCAGTCTGCTGACGTCACTAAAGAAAACGAACAACAAGATTTGGTGTCGGCTGGCCCCAACACCGATAAATCAAATGGAAATCATACCCACGAGGTTGTCAATATCGATAGCGATTCTGACGATGAAGAACTGGTTGTCATCGAAGACAAGAAGGAGGAGAAAAGACACAGCACGTCAGACGAGATTGCAATAGTGAAGGAGACGAACTCGTCAGATAAAGACAGCTGCTCGATCTGCTTGAGCAACTTTACAAACCGCTCCTTTATAAACGAATGTTTCCACGCGTTCTGCTACTACTGTATCCTGCAATGGTCGGAAGTATCGCAAACCTGTCCACTGTGCAAGAAACAGTTCGGTACAATAATTCACGATGTGAAGTCCATCACAGAGTACAAAGTGACCAAGGTTAAGAGGGATGAACCAGCCCTGCTGCCATATGCTCTGCGCGCCGCATTCCGGCCCACTGTGGTATACAGGACAACGGCCATGGGTCGGCCCAGGGAGGAAAGTGAGGGGGTGTCAACAAGTGGGAATTCCCAGATCTCCCGCCGTAAACGGAAGAAAAGAGCTGGACCGAGACATGAGACGGATGATATTGAGTTAAAAGAGGGGAGGATGAGGGTGTACGAGAGGAATCTCTTCGCGAAGGAGGCCCAAGCCGAATCAGGGCGGAGGAAAGCGACACCGGAGTTTTATACCGAGTTTGAGGGGGCGAAGCATCGGCTCTATCCTTGGATGCGCATGGATTTGGAGGTCTTGCTGTACGGTTGTCAGAGAAAAGTGTTCCAGACAATGGAACTGATGTGGGAACTTCTCGATAAACATCACATCACGTCAAACGAGTTCAAGCGGCAAGTTGAGCCGATACTTGCAGCCAAAACAGACCACTTCTGTCATGAACTACACATGTTTGCTATCAGCTCGCACAGTCACTGGAAAACATACCTGTCAAATGTCAAGTACGGTGAGTCGAGATGGGACGCCAGTCCTGTACGGTACATCGGTGACTCGACCGCTCCTGGAGACACAGTTTCCAACACGAAGTGGGATGTTGAGGAGAATGAGACTCGAACTGAGACCTCCTCCACTTCATCCGATATCCAGTTCATTGGTGAGAGTGAGTTAGATGTGAATATCACTGAGAATAGCAGTAGTAGTGGTAACTGTGAATCCGGCAAGGAATCTAAATTCCTTATTGTTATGAAGAAGAGTGACTATGAGGGCCCCATAGACGTGGACGATATAGAAGAAGAGGACGATGATACTGGACGGAAAACTCCAGTTTTCATTGATCTGGACGACGTTCCCCCAACTCCCACTCCCCCTCAGTCCCCCGTCAGTCGAGACAACTCCCCCCACTGCTCTCCCATCAGATACAACTCCCCAGTTTGCGGCATGATGCAGGCATCGCCGCTTCACGGTTTAGAGCTCCCACATTTCCCTTGCTCTCCAATTAAACGAAACTCGCCTGTCAAGAACAATTCCCCCGCGCGTTCCCGCTCCCCTTCCCCCATGAAGGGGAAGGGGAAGGAGAGGAAGAGGAAGAGAAGTGTGACGGTGCCTGTCATAGAGGACGCTCCATCGCCTGTCAGAGTATTAATGGATGACAGTGAGCCATGCTCTTCTAAATACTTGACTTGAACAACTATTTCAGAACACCTGCATTATGCGAATTGTGTTGTATCAGTCAGAAAATTCCAAGAGTAAAGACAGTCTTTGCTTGATTGAATCAAAGACCGAATTTGTTCCAAGATTGAATGAAAGACTGAAAAGTGAAAATTTTGTAAGATAAGAGACCGAATTTGCTTGTTTGAACAGATGTTATTCCGAAAAGCGGAAGTGCGCGGAATCTAACGTGTTAATATCATACCAAACCAAGATTTGAACAATGGACATGGACTGAATTGTACATCTGATAGATTTTTGTTTGAAACATGCAATCATTATAGAATCTTGTTGTTTAATCTCAGTTTTAACAACTGTAAGAGTGTACCTATTAACGTGGATTTCTCATTTATTCAATGAGTTCCTATAAATTTAACACTGTGATGAGCTAAACATCGTTCATAGTAGATGTTGAGAAGAATTACAAAGGGGGAGAAGAAGATAAAGGATGTGATAAAGGAAATCGATGCTTTCCCCAAGGTTTTATCTGTTCCCCAATTCTGTGGAATTCACAATCGTTTTTCTTCAGAAATTATAAATCCCTTTTACACAGAATTTGTTCTCATTTTCCTGTATTATTCCAGGTTGAGGAGAGTTATGTGGAAACGTCTTCTTTTGGAGGGCTGGTCACTCTGATTTGCTGGATTGGGATATGTCTTCTTCTATACTCTGAGATATCAGACTTTCTACAACCAAGTTAGTGTCGGTAGCGTCACTTTCTACAACCAAGTTAGTTTTGGTAGCGTCACACTTTGGGAGCTATCCTCAAATGCTCACTCAAACTGACATGTTTTGGGCCGATAAGGGGTTATGGTGGCCACTATCTCGGGAACCGATCATCAGATTGACGTGAAATCTTGGTTGTCCGAGTTTCTTATGGTCCTCAAANTGGAACAAACTTGCAACAAAATGGGGGAGTATACTGGAGGCCAGGGATTGGGTTCGATTGAGGTTTTGATGGTTTCAATAGTTAGTAGAGGGATTGAATTTATGGGTATGATGCTCATTTCGGGTCCATTGACCTCTGGGGTGCCACCAGATAGCCACCAAGGCCGCCTTTTACTGCATTCCTATTTAGACACTATTGGGGCCCAATTCACGGTTTGTTTTGCCTTGTAAGTACTCATTTGATGCTCTGGATGTCCTACAAGACATAGAACTCTGTATGGAGGATAAGAATTACTGTTTAGGTAGAAGAGTTGGAGGGAGAACTGGAATGTTCCGTCATGATACTCTTGGCTGGTACTCTTGGCTTTGATGATGAGGTTGTCGCTGGCGGATTGGTTGATCACTCTCCTCTCATGAGAAGTGTTACCGTAGGGAAGCAAGAATTCGTTACCTTCATGATACAATACCTATCCTAAAAACTTATGCAAGACTTGAGTTATGATCTCGTGGTTGTAATGTCTATTCCTAATTGTCGGGGACAGCCGCATAACAGGTCTGGCCTCGAATATCAGACTCTCATGATATTAGGTTTGTTGTCATTATTTTTGGTTATTGTTTGCAGCATCAATATTACTTCTAGATGATATTTTGTACGATTAACAACAATCAGTGGCCTTGGTGGCTATCTGGTGGCACTCCAGAGGTCGATGGACCCGAAATGAGCATCAAACTCATTGATTCAATCACTCTACTAACTATTGGAATCATCAAAACCACAATGGAAGCCATTCTCTGGCCTCCAGTATACTCCCCCATTTTGTTGCAAGTTTGTTCCATCCTTCGGAAAACTTTTTAACATTTTTCTGATCGTATCAATCGAGAGTTTTAGCGATTCTATGTCTTGTAAGACATCCAGAGAATCAAATAGAGTACCCACGAGGCATAACAAACCGTGTATTGGGTCTCAGAAGAGCCGAGATAGGAATGCGGTAAAAGACGGCCTTGGTGGCTATCTGGTGGCATCCCAGAGGTCGATGGACCCGAAATGAGCATCAAACCCATAAATTCAATCCCTCTACTAACTATTGGAACCATCAAAACCTCAATCGAACCCAATCCCTGGCCTCCAGTATACTCCCCCATTTTGTTGCAAGTTTGTTCCATTTCTCAGCTATTGTCGCAAATTTGTTCCACCTTTCGGGAAACTCTCCAACACTTTCCTGAGTGGACAAACCGAAAGTTTTGGTGCTTCTATGTCCTCAAAGACATCCAGAGCATCAATTAGAGTACCTACAAGGCATAACAAACCGCGAATTGGGTCTCAGAAGAGCCGAAATAGGGATGCGATAAAAGGCGGCCTTGGTGGCTATCTGGTGGCACTCCAGAGGTCGATGGACCCGAAACGAGCATCAAACCCATAAATTCAATCCCTCTACTAACTATTGGAACCATCAAAACCTCAATCGAACCCAATCCCTGGCCTCCAGTATACTCCCCCATTTTGTTGCAAGTTTGTTCCATTTCTCAGCTATTGTCGCAAATTTGTTCCACTTTTCGGGAAACTCTCCAACACTTTCCCGAGTGGACAAACCGAAAGTTTTAGTTCCTTTATGTCCTCTGGGACATCCAGAGCATCAATTAGAGCACCTACAAGGCAAAACAAGTCGTGAATTGGGTTTCAATAGTGTCTAAATAGGAATGCGGTAAAAAGCGGCCTTGGTGGCTATCTGGTGGCAACCCAGAGGTCAATGGACCCGAAATGAGCATCATACCCATAAATTCAATCCCTCTACTAACTATTGAAACCATCAAAACCTCAATCGAACCCAATCCCTGGCCTCCAGTATACTCCCCCATTTTGTTGCAAGTTTGTTCCATTTCTCAGCTATTGTCGCAAATTTGTTCCACTTTTCGGGAAACTCTCCAACACTTTCCCGAGTGGACAAACCGAAAGTTTTAGTTCTTCTATGTGCTCTAGGACATCCAGAGCATCAATTAGAGTACCGACAAGGTAAAACAAGTCGTGAATTGGGTCTCAATAGTGTCCAAATAGGAACGCGGTACAAGGTGGCCTTGGTGGCTATCTGGTGGCACTCAAGAGGTCAATGGACCCGAAATGAGCATCACACCCATAAATTCAATCCCTCTACTAACGATTGGAACCATCAAAACCTCAATCGAACCCAATCTCTGGGCTCCAGTATACTCCCCCATTTTGTTGCAGGTTTTTCTGTCACATATTGTGCCATTGCGGATGGTGGCCATCTGGTGGCATCAGAAAAGTTAAATGACCCCTAGCACACTTATTTTACTTAATCTGAATCTTAAATACATCTTAGACCTCAATCTGAGTCAACTCTGCCCAAGCATAAATTCCCCCAATTTGTTGCAAGTTTGTTCCATTTTGGGGAAAGATCATATGTTGGCAAATATTTTCATCATGTGCGTAGATCGCAGTGACCTCCTTGTGATATGGGTGACTATCCTCACTGGAAATTCGCTGCGCGTTACCGCGCGCCGCGCACTAGGCCTTCCATCTGCTTACAACATTTCCAATATTATAGGACCGGAAATTTAAATTTTATTATCACCCCCTGTACGCGCGGGCACGTTTGCTAGTACTTTTGCGCAGCTTTTTTAGCAAAATTCAATCGCGCCGCTTCAACAGTAGCCAGAGGGCACGTTTTTCACATTTCATGAATATTCTTACCAGCATCCTCTGCAGCAATGTTTCAGCTTTCAGTGGAGCCCAAGTTCATCCCTCTACTGTCAACATACCTTGAGTTATGTTCCCTTGAAGTGTGGACTATGGTAGTGACTCGCGTAAGTGCTCTTCACTCAACAGCGATTTGCTGAAAATCTAAGACCTAAATCAAAAATCGGCGTTGTACCCTACTTGTAAAAATGTCTTGGCTACAGCTCAGTGAAAGTCTCATATGAATTGGACTTAAAATGGCTGAGGAGATGTCAGAATTATNAAACTCAATTGAATCCTATCTCTGGCTTGCAGCATACTCCCCCATTTTGTGGCAAGTTTGTTCCAGTTTTGTTCCACTTTTGTTCCAAAATCGGGGAAAGATTAACTCCAACAATTTGTAGGACTTTTTTAGAAGAACGACCAATTAGACATGCGAATAATAGATCTATTTGAGTTTTTGATCCAGAATTCAATATGACTGTAGTCATGGATGCGACTTCAGAGCTATGGTTGCAAAAGTTCATTCAGAACCGCAATACTCGTAACGGCATACATATTTATCGACGAAGTTGTCGATTTTCTTACCTCCGGAATTACCAAAATTTTCATTTTTCTAACAAATCCAGGAGAAACACAATTTTCTAACTAGGAAGTAACTATAGGATGTGCGGATGCAAAAAGCTCCCCGTCAGGGAATCGAACCCTGGTCGCCCGCGTGACAGGCGGGAATACTAACCACTATACTAACGAGGAGTTATCCAATCGAAAATATTTACTGTTATGAATCATTCTCTTACCTCTGGCATACGCTCGTTTGTCAAACCATCCAGTAGCTCTGATGGTAGCCGACATGGTCGAGGGTTTGAGAGTCACTAAGTACACACCAAATACAGGCCTATCAGGGGAGCGGGGTGGGCATTAGAGGTTAGAAATATAGCAATTAACAATTAAGTCAGGTATTAATTAAGAGAAGTATTGAGTATTCCCCGCTCAATCAAGTCTCATGACCTGTGATCTGAGAAAGTAAGGTTGGGGCAGAAGTGGTATCGCTGTGGCGTGACGGAGTCTTGTTTTGATTTATAGAGAATACGGTCCTGGGTAAAGAAAGATTGGGTCAGGAACAAATGCTTAGAATCTTTAATCTTACGTTGGATAGTTGTAGTATTAGGCTAATTGATATTGTGCCGGCTAGGATTGATCTAGATACCAATCTAATCAACTGTGGAAGTGGTTCACTCACCGTATAACTGGGCACCCTTCGTTTCGTACTCGTATCGTATTCCGTAGTACCGGGGTCGAATTTGAAAGTCGGGGGAAAGTGGATTGGTGCCTCGGCGAATCCAGGGAATACCTGTCTCTGTCTGATCTGATCTATCAGTTGATCGTGTCGTATCAGAAACTGATGGAGCGACAGGGTATCAGCATGTATCAGAGTATCAGTAATATATCGGTAACAGAGTGTCTGAGTATCAGTAGATTTAGCGTTGTTATGTACGCTATGGAGTCTACACATTTCTACCTGCTATATCATCACTGTGGTAACCATAGCTACCGAATTGCATCCACAAATTCACTAGATAATAGCTCATGTAGTGGGGTACATTTCGTGTACAACTAATAGAAATTGAACAGTATTCTGGTATTTAACTCATAGGTACAAAATTATCATGGTCACTCAAATCGTACAGCCCTAAGTAAGTTAATATATTGGGACGTAATAACTTCATGAGGGAGCACTTATGAGGCCATGCCCTCTGGTCCAGATGCTCTGGACAATCCTATCCCCCCCAAAACACATTAGGAATGGGTTGGTGTGACAGAACGTGTTTCATTTGTCAAAGCGCGATACCTCAGTTCATTACAGCAATATCCCCCCATTTCACATATTCAAGGAGAGAAGGAGGAGAAGTTACTGTGATAACGTCATAGGGCAATATACAACTGGTTGTCATGGTTACACAGGAATGATAACACAGAGTGAACAGTATCAGTGAAACGGGGTTTATAGGAGTGAGGTTCGCACATATTGCATGGCTGCAGCTCATAGAGCTGGTTCAAATTTCGCGACTCATTTCAGACAAACGCAAACTGAAATGCATAATCATCTTCATTCGGATAAGTTTATTGGAATGGTGGACTGGAGTGGTGGACTGATTTTATTCTATTTCGGAGATTATTATAGTTCTGCGATTTTGCAGCAACTCAGTCACTGAAAGAAGCCCCCCTCTTGACTTGGGCTATTAGTAACGCTGTTTTCATGGTGTAAGCCCACTATTTCTATTATAGTTCTGACATCTGTTATTCAGTTGCCATGGTTACAACGACAGAGACAGTGCTTTACCCTCAACAGAATGTTATCTTCATGAATAGAACAGTGAAGTGTGGAAAGAGATGATGATAGATTCGGACTTTGAGCTATCCAGAGTGTCATGAGTGCAGTCC
>CAMPET010000313.1:18330-29683 GCA_946803715.1 Beroe ovata
CTAATTCCTCATCTTACTCACTAATTCCTCATCTTACTCACTAATTCCTCATCTTACTCACTATTTTCTCATCTTACTCACTAATTCCTCATCTTACTCACTAATTTCTCATCTTCCTCACTAATTTCTCATAGACTCGTGCAAGTTAAAGGAGGATCCAGAGTTGATAGCACGGAAAGAAGCATTCCTCCAGCGTTTAGAGGCCAGAATGAGCAGCAATGATGCTATGAAGGTAAGTTCATATTCTTTATTCTCGCCACCGCTAATCTTGCCAGCCGGTTTCTTAGTTCTTGCCCCTTGTACCACCCCTTATGTCCCTTGTACCACCCCTTATTCCCCTTGCACCACCCCTTATGCCCCTTGTACCACCCCTTATGCCCCTTTCCTAGCCTCTGCACCACTCCTTATGTACCCAGCTTGATCTATGATGAGCATGATATCAACTGCATGAGAATAGTAATTGGCATATTAATTAGCATATTAAATTATAATTAGCATTTGTGATTTGAGGAATGTTTTGCGTGTGTCTTGTTCCGCATGACATTGCATGTAGACGATAATTGTAACAAGATTTATCACATTCATTCACTTGTTATAATATATGTGAGAGGTGTTACAAAGATGTAATTTTTGTGTCATTAAGATGTGTAATTTGTCAGCATAATAACATCAGCGAGTAGTCATTACATATAACTCCAGAATTTCTTGAGCTGCCCGTCTGTTATAATATCTGTCAGATATTATTTACCGTCAGTCTGTTGCAGGTAATTATTAGGTAATTAAATCACAATTACAACTACTGAACAATTGCCGGACAATGGACTTGTTTATCGGAGCAAGGTCCCCTTTGTTTACTCATTCATCTCATAGTCCATGAATCATGATCATTCCCTACACACGACAGCTTGCCTCACTTGTTGCATATGTCTGTGGTGTGTGACGTGTGTATGTGTGTGTGTCTGTGTGCGCGCCTATTCATTATAGTATGGTCACGGATCCACCGTGAAATCTGTCTGTACAGTGTACAATGTACAGTGCAGGTCAGACTTTGCAGAATGCAGTGCTTATGTAAACAATCAGTGCTACTATAATTGTCATTGTGTGTACGTGTTTTCCCTATTTCAGTCACTATACTAGTTGTCGTGCTTCTTTCACTGAGTTGGAAATCCAAGTCACTAGTTCAGTGTCAATTAACCGGTCCTTCGCGGCGAAATTCTACATTTTTTGATAATATTATCCGTAAGCTGAGAATGTGGCAAGCCCCAATATATGAGAAGAGATATCATGGTGTTTCATTTCACAGGGTGGTTTTCACGACTTTTTTCAGTCCAGTTGTATGGGCGTGGTAGGACCAGATTCCTTTACTTGGACCAGACCAGATTCACCTTTAGTTTCCTTTTGTTACTTGTTAGGCATGTACACGCACGCATCAGTTATCGACAAGCAAGGTGGCTAACACCCGTTCTATAGCCACCTTGCAATAGTTGTGTGTCTTTGTGTTTGTGCGTGTGGTGTATGTGTGTGTCTGTGTCTGTGAGTCAGTGTCTGTGTTAGTACGTGTTTGGATATTCAATTGTTTTCCTGCAATTTTCACAGTTAGCGTGCATATCTGACACGCACGCACACACAATTACTGCGCTCGTATAGTAATCACGGCATCACGCCCCTCTCTGTATTTACAGTTTGTGTGTGTGTGTGTATGTGTGTGTGTGTGTGGGTGGGNTCGATTGTAATAAGTAGTGTTGATTGTAATAAGTAGTGTTGATAAGTTTAAAACTCTTTAAAACAATCACAAAGTTTGTTTTACAGTACCTTTTCCTTTCTTTGCATTTATTGTTGGTTGAATGGTTGATATATGCACTTGAATTCATGAATCTTATCAAGGATGATCCTTAACCAAGTTCTGGAGCATTAATATGCAACTTTCAAGATTCTCTATCAATTATCCAAGTCTAGTCTCAGTCAACAATATAAGACAGATTTATATTCGTCAGTTTTCAGTTCCTAACTAGTGTCTTCAGGGTCATCAATGATTTCATGGATCAGGATGAGCTGTAACTCAAGAACAAACTGATGAACATTGTCATTGGAATGATTCAACATGCAACAAACCATGCATCACCATCCAACTTTCCCTCCCTCCCTCTCATCCAACTCTCTCAACCCCTTCATCACTCCTCTCACTCCTTATCCAACTCCCATCCTTCATCCTCATCCAAGTTTTCTCCCTACTGATCCAATTTTTACCATTGCTATTCCCTCCTAATCTCCCTAATCTAGCTTCCACCTCTTTCCTCCTAAACTTTCCTCCTAAACTAAATTGAACTTTCCTCCTAAACTTAACCTACCTCTAATCTACCTTTTGTTCCGTCCTTCTCATCCAATTTCCCCCTCCATTCTTATTCTCTTGTCCCTGAACCACCTTCCCCTCCCTCCCCATCTCACCTCGCTTATCATTCAATTATGTGAAATAGCAAATGGAATGAGACACAAAGTTCGGGATATACCAATCTGAAATGAGAATCAATCAATGCAATATATAAGAACAGACTCATAGAAATGAAAACTCCTAATTTAAAGACAAACTAACCACGTAGGCGGAATATATCGAACTAGTAAATAGGAAATGTCAATGACCTAGAAAGTCATAATCCTAATAATTCAATTCAATTCAATTATAAATTTTTACAGCACATTACCAATAATGAATGAATGAGAGGTTAGGATAAAGGTACTTAAATACGGCAGGGCAAATAACAAACTGTTCCCATCCTTCCTTGTCCAACTCCTGCCCTCTTTCCTCATTCAACTTCTCCCCTTCCTCCTCTTCCAATTTCCCCCTCCCTCCTGACCCAACTTCAACCTCTCTTCATTCAACCATCTCCCCTCCAACTTTTACGCTCCCTCATCAGTCATCATTCATCATCCAACTTGAAACTTCCCACTTCCCTTTCATCCAACTTCTCGCCCAATCCTACTCATCTGCTTTCTTCCATTTGTCCTGACCCAACTTCCACCTCTCCTTATTCAGCCATCTCCCCTCTCCCCCTGCCCCCATCAAGCTTTGCTTCCCTCCCTCCCATGTTACATTCGTTCCCCCCTCACTACACTTTCCCCTTCTTCCAACTTCTCACTTGCCTTTCGGCAAAACTTCCACCCCTCCTCATTCAACCGTCNCTACGTGCTGAAGCGTGCCAGTACCGTTCCAATGATAATGGAAACTAACAGAGCATCGGATACTCCCGCCAAAGAAATGCCCGCCAAGGAAATGCCACTTTCATCCTCTGCCAGTGTGGATATTGAGCTCGGTGTGACTGAGGGGGGATCAGCGAGGTAGTTATAATACTAATTATATTAATTACTATAATAGGTGCTGATAGTTTTCTGTCAGTGAGGGGGGGATGTTAGTGATTTGTGTATCACACAAAGTTGGTAGCTGATAGTGGTGTACTCAGTAGGAGCTGAGTCTGCCCCCCCACCCCCGAAATTGAAGTAGATGAGATTTGAACAGAGATAATTGACTTGTGTTTGAGCTATTGGATGATTGACCGCAGTGTACCTAACGGTGCGGTGGGCAGATCAGAGCCGGAACCGACGACCAGTTCAGTGTCAGAGGAGCCGATACCGGATGTGACGGAGCAGAAACCCATTTCGTTAGTAACCGTAGCTTGTCATGGTGATATCGATCTATCGATAATGATGATATCCAAATCTGATCCTTATCGGTTCAATTTTGTCATGCACTAGAAACTGTCTTATGTACGATTCCAATCTATCTTATGCCTATCAACTGTTGAACTATATTGCGGACTATAATATTGTTGACTATATTATTGTGGACTATATTATTGTGGACTATATTGTGAACTATATTGTAGACTATATTATTGTGGACTATATTTTCTATTCCACTGCGCAGGAGGGTATCAACCTCTGTGTTTGACGACCTGGAGAACATGTTTGATGAGTTCAGCAAGGAAATGGACAGCATTCTTACCTGAGGTACTGCATCACGGGATCTATCTGTTCTACGCTGCGGTGAAGCAAAGTTTAGGAAGTACGGGCTCAACTCTGCGAGGTGGCTTGATTAGCACTTAGCATTGCACCGTGAAGTCGAAGATGTGTGATTGTCAAATTAACTGACTCTGAGAATATAAAGACTGTGTAACTGTATTAGACATTTGGGACCTCTATCGAATTTGGTACTTTGTATAGAGGCAGCATCAGAACGGTATGGGTAGAAGTTGACAACATGGCTGTACGTAACGACTTAATGTGGATTCTCTTTATTTATTAGTTTAGAAATTTCCCTCTATTCATACGCATATGGCATAGTGAAATGGCTACTGTCATTTTTTACTGGTGGTTACCGTTAAGGCTTGCTTATTGCCATGTACCGTTATGATCAACAACGAGGTGACGCTGGAACATACTCATAGCGACATAGCAAACCCACATTTAAAGGGTGACTTCTAGTTCTACTGATCTAGCTTTATAGCATGAAAATGAGAATACTAATAGTGCGCATGCTGAGGCTTGCTGAGAATGTGCATGTGCTGCAGATGCGACCTGAAATTTTATTTATGGGATGTGTTGATAGACAATCATTTTCTGATAATAACTTAATAGCAGCTGAGTTGAAAGTTGATAAGTTTCACAATTTATAAATACAAAAAGCAAACACTTGAGTTTGAATCACTCCAAGTCCACTAATACTCTCAAGATCTACGTTACTTGCCTGTTATTTTATTCTGTGAAAATCTGAAAATGAAATGTCGTTAAAGTGTATAAACTATAAAACGCTTACAAATGCGGGATTTTAATTTTATCCCTGGCAAGGGTGCAGAATTACTATTGCGCCACGCGTCGCGTTATCAAATGTTACCTGACCTGTTTCTTACGTGCGCGCCTTCATATCGAATTATCGAAGGCCAAAACTGTTTCGGCCTTCGATGAAGGTAACATCTGACGAGCCGCGCGCGCGAACTAAAATTTTCGACAAGGGCTATTTTGCCGGATGTTATCTGTCCTGTGTCCACTGTTTCTTCATTATTCATATTGCGCGCAAGAAACAGTGGACAGATTTGTATAGCGCGTAGCCGTCTACGAATGAACGGTTTGTTTTAGAGCTGCTGTTCGTTTTAGAGCTGTTCCTAGCAGTGTTTCACCAGTACACCACTTTTTGTCCTATTTCTCGTCAAACTTCCTGATGTCGCATTTACAATTTATCACATATCATATGTAAAATCATATTCATTATTTTTTCCAAAACCAAATATGATTTGGTTGTTTCTGTTCGCGGCATCTGGCGTTCTTTATAATTATTCTAAAATCTATGATATGAAAAAGAACGCGGCATATNTTTATTGATTTGCTAAAAATTTTTGTTTCAATAATTGTGAAAGTGTGCAGTCCTTACTGATATTATCATCATTGGGTTGATCTTTCAAATCTGTCAATATCGCTCCATTCTATTTTATTCTATTCTATTGATTTGCTCAAAGTGGATTCTCACATACACAATCAAAGTTTAGAAATGTCAACAATATTGTATGATGAAGATGACAATTTCCAAAACAAAGATTGTAGAGATGATGATATATCTGAAATAACAGTCAATCAGCCGAATCAAATTGTATGGTCTGATAATTGGAATCTACAAGAGTGCTTTAGGATTCATATAAGATCAGTAATGAGACCTATCACCAATCCCAAAAAATGAAAGACATTATAAATGGCTGATTGTTTTGATTGAGTTCATCAGCTACAATTAATTAAATCTTACTGATAATCATCTACTTTTTGATCATTCAATGATTAAGGAAATTATTTTCAGCGCAAAGGCGGCTGCGGTTTTATTTCATTTCAAAGTCTAATTCTGTAGCATGGTTATGGCGAATTTCAATTAAGCAGGCCATTTGAATTGAATTGAACTGAACAAGCTGTGGAGTAGCAAAAATACTTGCCATTCTCCCTATCATGTCAGTGATTGATACTGCTTTGAAGCAAGCATATGGAATGTTTAAAAGAGCAATGGAGTTAGATGAAAAGAGAAACTACCCTGAGGCTCATAAGCTTTACCTTTCTACTTCTAGCTATATAACTGAAACTCTTGGGTCCTGCTCAGTCTATGATGACTTTTATGATTCCAATTCTGAAAAACTGCTTGGATTTGCAAAGATGTGTATTGATGGAGCCATGCTTACAAGTAAATCAATCATGAAGCAAAGAAATGTAGATGTTTCAAATGAATGCAAGTCAAACTCAATGAATCAAACAATCATGGCTTTTGAGCCCATAAACCCCACTCCTGAACTACAATATCAATCTAACCAAATATTTGAACACGATGAGACCAATGATGAAGAAGATGATGCATTATTGTCTTCCATTCTTGACTCTTTGCCTGAAATTCCATGTAGCAAACCTGTTAGTGTTCCACCTACTCATTCAAATAAAGCATCAATATTGCCTACCAAGAATACAGAGGCTCCTAGTTCATCCCTTTACAAGGTTAGCCACATTGATCGAGCTGAAGAACAGAACATGTTGATAATGGGGAAGTACCAACGAATTTCTCAAAAGAGGACACTCAAAACCCATGAAAGGCTAGCCATTATTAGAGCTCAAGAGGAAAATAGGATGATTGCAAACCAGCAAGAGCAAATGCTGCAGAGAAAGCTGAAAGAACGTAAGCTGAGGTTGGAACAAGAATTATCTAGTCCTGCTAGGAAAAGACAAGACTCATACAGTGACTTTGACATTGTACTTTTTGGAAAGGAAGAACTCATGAAAAGATTGAGTCAATCAATAAAAGAATATAATGTTCAAAATTTGATGAATATTGACCAAAATCTTGATCGCCATAGTCAGATGCAAGCAACATTGGATTGGTTTTTGTGTAAGACTACTCCACACCCAATAGGGGAGTTGATGGATCTCGCTCAGTATAATTTTCACAAGAGGATTTCTCCACTGAACAAGAAGATGTATTTAGCTACTTCAAAAGAGAAATCATCCCTCTTGCCCGGAATTATTGCAGAAATCAAGACAATTGTACATGACATTAATGATTTTATGTTCAACTTGATTCGTATAATATGCACTGTGGACAAAATCTTTATTTGTGAGGAAAATTCGGAAGGCCCCATTTTTCTCAATACTCATCTCTCAAAACTTATGTTCAAAACTATACTTAAGCCTTTAATAGATGTTTATAAGTTCATAAAACAGCCTGACCTGGAAATATTCAAAGACTATCTTGCAATTCATCATAACGATGATATAAGATCATTCACTGATGTCAATCCTAAGTATCATTTAGGCCAATCTCCATACTCAACAGCAATTGATGCTCTTCAAGACGTCTTGAATGCAAATTCGCCTGTAGAGAAGTTGTCACTTCTTCCTGTTTTTTCAAAGTGCATTGGATCATCAATTAGACAGTTTTACACTGACTCTGGCGTCCCTGATGAGAAAGCAATTGAACTAGCTGCCTTCCCTGCTGATGACTTAGTTCCAATTACAGCATACATCATCACTCGTTTGAACAATGCAGACCTACTCCCAGAAATGCTCCTTGTCGACGATGTTACACCAGAGGACGATTTGAGAGGACACGAGGGGTACTGTTTGGCTAATGTTTGTATTTGCATAAAAGTAATCATAGAAAGACACTCCCGATCAAAGGGACAATCTTGACAAGTTTTTTACAATATAATCATAAGTAGTCAAGCAGACAGTCATCCTACCTATATTTTTAGTTGTTTGATTTATTCCATTCGTTATCATTACTGTCTTGATTATTATATACAGCTTTGGGTATCATTTCAAATTGCTACCAAATTCGTAAAATGATAATATTGCCAACAAAATTTCTGTAATTGTTTATTTTGGAATGTGAAGGTTTTTGTGAAGGTTTATTGTGTGTAGTTTTGAAATCGAAAAGATAAGACGTGCACTAGTAGTTACTGCTGATGTGATCTGTTTTTAAAACTCAGTCAACTTCTACATGAATACGTTACAAATTCTAATCCGAAAAGTTTTGGTGACCTGATTAACTTGAGATTTTCAGAATGAATAGTAATGAGTCTCATGACTAATCCGGAGACAGAATCACACAACTGAACAACTGATTCGTTGGTGACTCCTAGCCAATAGTCTGCAGATTAGAACAACGCTCGGGATGGGATTACTTATTTCAAAATTGTGGCAATACTTTTCAGCGAATGGTAGGAGTTTAGACGCTATTCAACATTCATATTTTGATTGCGCCCAATCATGTAATACAACTTTGGAAAAGCCAAGCACCCTGATTCGGCAGTCTGGAGCAAGTCTAGTTCGACCCTAAAAAGTGGACGTCCGCTTTTGAAAGCGGACATCATCTCAAAAAAGCTGACATCCGCTTTTTTGAAACTCAAATAAAACTCTTTTGAATTCCTGATAGTTTCTTCATTTGATATAAATGTGGCGTTTAAACCCTCTTATCTTATTCGCTTTGCCATTCTAACGAATTTGAAGGAAATTTCTGGTATTCCTCTGATTGCGAACTCAGACAATGAAACAGAGGAATACCAGAAATTTCCTTCAAATTCGTAGTAACTATGCGACTCTTAAACATAACCCCTCTCCAAATGTTGCCATTCTAATAGCACCAAACCTTCTCCCCACACCCCCTTCTCCCCAGTATCCACCAACAATTGGGTGTCCTTAAAGTTGGATATTATGTTCGCTAACCCTCAAAAAAGCGGACGACGGACGTCCGCATTTTTGAAATGATATCTGCATTTAAAAGCGGACGTCCGCTTTTTAAGGTCGAACTTCCTCCAGACTGCCCTTGATTCAGCATGTTCCATTGTTTCAGAGTACAAAGTGATCGTGGTTGGACTGGATAACGCTGGAAAAACTACCATTCTCTATCACCTGTGAGGAGACATTGTTTTGTAGCAAATCGGGCATTTGATTAATTAAACCCAGGCAAAAGAGTTTTCCCCTATTGTATTGGATTATTTTCCAGTCAATCGTATGGGGACAGTTCTATGCCCTGTGGTAATCAATCATTGCTCTCATTCTGCATTAATTCACGGGTCCTTTACACCAGAGACCAGTTATTCATGCGAAAAACCTGTCACTTCATTTAACAACTACATTCATCCTTGACTGAAAGCTAAAACTGGACAAAAACAGATGAAAAATCCATCTATAAAACAAGACCTTGTGCTTACAATTGAAGCAAAATCACGTTGCAACCCTTTGTAATAATCATTAATCAAGTTTTTGATCGGAATTATTGTACAAGTTTCATTTTATCGATAATCGACGATATATTTGATGCTGATATCGTTGTTGATCTATACAATTATGCGTCTCATGATAAAACTGACGAGTCCAGTTAAAGCTATAGGCCCGACTGATAGTGAGATATGGTAAGCATGGTTACAGAACGGTTCCTCACAAACTTCGCACGTGCAGTTAGTGTTTCCTCCTATTGTGCAGTTCTTGACCACCTCGTCGCAACCAGCAGCACCATACGGGTCCCATAGGCATCCCTGCAGGAGATGAAACGTTACCTCAGAATCGGCGATAATTAGACAAACAGTCATATAGAATTGGAGGACTTGTACCCTTGGACTTGAATCTTGATTCTAGAGGATATCTTAATGATGTATATTTTGTTTATGAAGGAATGGGAGGAGTTCCCTCACCTTATCGACAAAGGAAACGCCGTCAGAGGACGTGTATGTAGAGTAGTAACAGTCGCTCGACTGTTGACATACTGTCCTCTCATCTGCGCACGTGTCATTGTCTGTCTTTCGTTCACACGTCAAGCAGTACTCTGCGGGAAAAGATCAGTGTCACTACTGCAGCAACCCCAATAAGAGCATGAAAGAGTTGGAGCATACTTTTTCCATAGTTTGATTCACGTAATACGTCACCTCGATTAGGTATGTCGTTATGTCAAAGTTTTACCTAGTATTACACAGTGTTGCCACTGTTCTCTATTGTATTGTCTAACGTTACCTGCTTGCCCGAGTTTTACCTAGTTACCCGAATTTTACCTCGTGCTACTGCAATGTTGCCAGTACCTGGATCCTGTTCAGGGTATCTGTAATAACTCGACCTCCTGAATCCATAGCTTGACATACTCCACAATGTCATGTACGTGAGAACGCTACTACGGCTGTAATCAGACCTGAACCACGTGTTTTCACCATGTACACTGACCATTCTACACATGTCATTGCTGCACTCTACAGTGCGCTACTCACTACACAACTCACACAGGGCACTGATATGAACACTACATGAACACTGATATGAACACTACATAATGTACAGGTGACACTGCTGTACACTGCCTCATACAAGACATACACTGCTACAATTAGTAGTACATTGTACATATTGTACACGTGTATCTTACCCTGTGTAGTATCTTGTTCCACGGTACCGTGTTCTTGCTGCGCTCCGTGATGAGCCCCGAGAACCACGTGACCCTCCACGTGATCCACCACCCCTCGCCCCCCTAGCATATACCGCCACGTGCAAAGCACATATCACCAGCAGTAGCAGTAGAGTTGATCGTGGTGTCATTCAGCTGTTGTATATCGTCAATTATTGCTTCTGGTGAAACTTTGTGGAAAAATTGCAATAAGTCGGAAAATGCAAGGGAAAATACAATTAACTAAAGAATTTTAAAGAGGATAAGCCAGTCGTTAGGAACATTATTGTCCTGTCACCCGTGTTAACATAATGTGCATATTTATAATTAGACGCATTAGATTATGATAAGATAATTGATTGATAAAATTGGACGCAAAACTACAGCACATAATGATACAGCTATAGAGTGATATAATATAGAGCAAGTGATGAAAGCTACAACAAGCACAACTATATAGGTGGAAGGAAGAGCATTGTAATATGTACATTCTTCTAGAAGATATAATGTATTTCGTACATTGATATATCATGCATGAGAAAATTACTTGAAGACTCTCCAAAGGCACTTGTTACGGTATACATCGGGTGCATGACGCTGGAATTCGGAAATACGGAACTAGATCTAAGTAGGCAGCATCGCTAAACCACATTGCAAAACAACATCACCAAACAACATCAGCATCATATGACAAACACTCAGTGGTCCCCGCTATAAGAGTTATAAGCGTGTTTGTTGTATAAACTACTGACAATACCTATCGTACATTGCTCTGCCTGCGGCAGCAGTACAAGCCATTATAAATACATTTAGCCAGGGCAGAGGTCACACGCACGCACACACACATACACACTCGCACACATACACAGTACACACGCGCACACCCACACACACGGACACACACGGACACAC
>CAMPET010000313.1:30593-46071 GCA_946803715.1 Beroe ovata
CACACACACACACACACACACTCACACACAGGTTAATGGACGAGGTAGTTCACACCTCACCGACGATTGGGAGTAACGTGGAAGAAATAACTTGGCGAAATATCAAGTTTATCATGTGGGACATTGGTGGACAGGATTCACTGCGACAGTCCTGGTCCACCTACTACTCCAACACTAACGTGAGTAATTACTGCAACTTTAGTTGTGTTGTTTTCACTGCGTAATAACCGTGGTGTCATGAATCATATTGTGACTCATTGTAGAACGAAAAAGTGATTGGGGTGGGGAAAAATCTATCGTATGATTGGAAACTTATAGAAGTGTGAATCTTATAGAAGTGTGCACTTGCCTGTACTTTTTGATGTATATCACCTTACGAACTACGAAGGTATTGTACCTTTTATTTGTCCGTTTTTTTTTCGTATGAGCCAACTCATGTCACGTCAGTTATATCCTGACGATTGTTTGTCGGTTCACTTGGCTGTTATTACAGCTCTTGTCCGACAACAAAGCCACAGGGGCAATGTCGCAAGTTCCTCCCATGATTCTCCGTAATGCATTGGGAAATTGAATATTGAGTACTAGATCTCCTTCTCATAGATGGTCAAATTAGGGATCCCAACAAATTCTGTGTAATAGTGAAGATGTGTGATAAATTCCGTGGAATACTAGGGACCAGGAAGTCTGCTAAATAGTGTTTAAAATTTGTCTGAACTGATTATTCTTAATCATCTTCGGACAAGTGTATCAGATATTTGCCGTCTCTCCTCAAAATTATGTTAGTGTGTAAGCACTTTATACACTTTTTGAAATGTATTTGATTAGATCATGATCAAGTACTGAATAGGGAAGAAACTCAGAAAGTTTTGGCATTGACCCGGACTTGAACCCGTTTTATCATGTTATTTAGCGATTATAACAATGACCGATTGACCCCAACCGGCCGGTTCAATGTACATTGCGATGTACATTCAACATTTTCCAATACCAATGTACAATGTACAATACCAATGTACATTGTACAATGTACAATACCAATGTATTAATGTCGTTTCAGTTTGTATTCATGGTTATTGATAGCGCTGACAGGGAACGTTTGACTATCGCTAAAGATGAACTGTTCAAAATGCTTAACGCTGAGGTAGGATTTGACTTGTTGTTCAATCATGAACATTTGGCGACAAGTGGCAAGTGTCCAGCAGTTTCTGAGTCTGAAATTCATAGAATTTTCTTTTCTAGTGGTCAAATATATAGGGTCTTGTTGTAAACATAGGCCAACTGGCCAATCACAATAACAGTTCAAAAAGAACTTTTTTGAAATACTAAGTTCAATTGTGGTTAATCTTTTATGTTTAATCACAGGATCTGAGGAAGTCCTCACTGTTAATCTACGCCAACAAACAAGATGTCAAGGTAACACCCCACGTCACTGACTTCCTTTTGTAGTCTAATCGAGACTGAGAAAAAGACTTCCTTTACAGTCTCTCTCTCCCACAGGATTGCCTGACCACAACTCAAATCTCCCAAACACTCAATCTGAAGTCTATTAAAGATCATCCTTACCACATTCAGCCATGTTGTGCGCTATCAGGAGAAGGGTGGGTCTCTTTTACTCATTATGTACCTGAGTCCACGCCCATGCCCACTTCGAAGATGGGTGGGAACAAAGTTAAGAGATCTGTTTCTCGATTACTGTGACTATAATCATTATCTGTAACGCGCGAACGCCTTGCGGACGTGGGATGTCCAAAGCTCTCTTTTTGCGCGGCGAACGTGTGTTTATAGCGCGCGTTGTTCATCCTGCTTTTTATTAATTCTTGATGAGCTGTAAATTTTTAGTCACGATTCCATCCAGTTTTCGTCACTGATGCTCGATTTAACAGTATTATTAACATGTTTCAGCCTCCACCAAGGACTCGAATGGGTAACATCGCAGATCAGAAGTGGCAGATAACATTAGCTAAACAAGACAGAAGACACACACAGATACCAGATGTGTCGCACTGTGGTTATTTGATTCATGTCTGCAGTGGCCAAACCGCATTGTGTAAGATCGCTGCATGTCGCCAGTATGAGTGTATCTATGTCAGGATGGCGGGAATTCAGGACTGCGGTGTGATCATAGCCAAGGTATTGAGTATTGACGAGATTGAAATATATCTATTTAGCCACACTTCCTTTCCAGTTTTCCAACCTCCTTCCGGGAAGATTTTAAACTCCGTTTAATCGTCTAACTAGAATGTAGATGACAGGTCGTTATTTGTAGTTCATCGAGTCCTCCTTGGAAACCACTCGCGGGATAATATTTTCATCCGTTCCCCTTGAGCCGGAAGGATTTCCTGGGTGATTGGCAGAAATCCAGAATCCTGCAAGATCATAATTTTACATATGATTCAATCCATGATATTAAATATTGCAAATTGAAATGTGTGGTTTACTTTAATTGTTATTCGATGCGATGCTATTCACTATATAAAATATATTTATGTTCTATGTTCATGATCTAAATGTTATAAATAGCTTTGTTCTACCCTTCCAATATGAATAATGGCCATGTTGCCGGCTGCTATGGCATTGGCAGTCATTGTCAGATGTTACCTGACCTGTTTCTCGCGCGAGCGCGCCTTCATCGAAGGCCGAAACTGTTTCGGCCTTCGATGAAGGCGCGCGCGCCGCGCGCGAGAAACTGAGGTCAGATAAAATCTGACAAGGCAGTCATACAGTCTGTCCACACTATCTCAGCTCAGATTCTCGCGCTCGCCGTTGGGGAAACATGGACATTTTCGGATCGAAATTTGATCGATGACATGATAATATGATATAGAATCGAAGATCGATGGCCACTCGTTGTCAGATGTTACCATACCACCTGACCTGTTTATCGCGCGCGGAGCGCCGCGCGCGCCTTATGTTACATCATCGGCCTTCGAAATTCAAAAATTTCATTGTCCATTTTGCGCCCGAGCCGTGCAAATAATTTTCGCGTCAGCTGGGCCTTGCATCGCCAGGCAACTGCAAAGCTGAGAATATGTTTTCGCCGCGCGCGCTCAAAACGAAATCCTAGTAACAGTTTCAAAATGACATGATTTTGTTCCCGTGTCCCTGTTATATTATATTTCAACTCCATGAAGTTGAAATTACACTGCAATGGCTGTCGAGTTCTGATTTGCAGTTTGAGCAGATCAATATATTTCTGTAAGTTGTAGGATCAATGATCAGGGTCAATGAGAGGGTGCTGTAAGAGCAAAAGCTCTTTTATTTCCAATCTTGACCTTTATAGCTTGAAATAGCTTTATATTCAAATATTTGTGTTAGTGCCTTTTAGCACCGGATATACTTACATTTTCCTTTATTTATTAATCATTCTGATATTGTTACGTATGTTGTTTAAGTGAACTGTATTGATAAAGTTCTTTATATCTCGGACTGCCACAGAATAATACTGGGATGTTAGACAGAAATGCTTGACGTTTCGGTGTAACACACCATATTAATGATCTGAAATATTCTAATTTTTGAATTTTAGATCATGAATATGGTGCAGTACACCAAAACGTCGAGCATTTCCATCTAACATTGCAGTACTATTCAGTGGCAGTTCGAGATATAAAGAAATTTATCAATACAGTTCTATGTTATGCAACTAATAAACAATAATTCACTTGCTCAACTGTGGTTGTGTAATTTATTCATTACTTTTTCACCGTTTTGTTCAATGATCAGGTAATCATTGAGATGAAAAACATAGTTAGTCCTTTCTATAGAACAATGAATTTATTTGATTAACATTGGTACATATTTAGTTTGATGTCATATTTAGCAGCAGCTCAACATTACTGACTTGACATGTTCAGCAAATTCCAATGAAACTGATAGATAATGAAAAGATCAAGCCTGTAGTCTGGCTATGATACTACAGTAGGCATAATGTACTAACTGTCCAGCTACCCAATGGCCCATACCCATTATAGAAAATGATAACATCTAATTTATTTGGGCTACCTTGTTCCATATCTGGGCTACCTTGTTCCATATCTGTCCTCTATGACATTTGTACTTAGAAATGGTAATGCTGATTCACCATTTTGAGCTTTTCATCTACGTTATGTTTGCCAAGAAAAGATACATCATGATGAGCAAGAATGTGTTTTTATTGAATTTTGAAGGTGATTCCTATAATTCAGCCATGGCACGCAAGGATTCAAAGAAAAAGAAGAAACAGAAAAGTAAGAAAGGTCATAAAAAAGACAGGCGGAAGAAAAGCGATAGTTTTGAAGATGTTTCATCTGAATCTTCTTCAGACCTCACTACTTCTTCGTCATCCTCTTCATCCTCGTCTGACTCATCTAGTGAAAGTGAAGGGTAGGTTTCAATTGTTTTGTGATGATTCTTCAACCCTCTTTCCACTATATCTACATGTTAGCTGTGTGGTACCTGAGATCGTAGAAAATTTAAAATTTCTGGATATTCAGTGAGGAAAACAGTGCACTTACAAAGGCTAAAGCTATGCTGAAGTTTAGAGAAACATTTCAAAAAAGACTTGAACAAAGAGAAAGGGCAGCAGGTCAGATTCCACTCAATGTTTTGCTATAACAGTAGGTAGTACAAGTTATTGCTGTTGCATAAAGATGATAAATATTCCTACCAGGGAAGACAAAAACTAATGTTAAGGAGTTATTTGATGCGTCTGTACCACTTGATATTGAAGATTTGAAAGCTGAGTTTGACAATGCTCCTGTACCAAGTTTAGAAAACGATGATATACTGAGAGGTGAATCACTGATACATGATTTCTGTTATTTTCTTCTTCTTAGGTATTATTTCACATTCCTCGGAAGGAGCAACTAATTGCACGTAAATCCAGTCTATGATATGTTTTTCTAGGTGGTCAAGAAAAAAGAAAATCTAACAAAGTTCAGGACTTTTCCAATGTCACTGTTGGCAAGTTACCTATAAAGGGTCCCCTACCTAAGTCAAAGCCAGAAAAGCTAGTGAACCATTTCTTTGCAAAGGAGCTGGTGAATCCGAAACCAAAAGCATCCATTAAGATTGGTATCATTTCCCAAAAGATACAGAATGCAGAGCCTGCACCAGTGTCACTAGCTCCTGGTTTGGAGATTTGCCCTGTTTCACCACCAGACGGCCACTCAATTCTGAAAAGTAGCAGTGTGCGAGGTATTGCCTATGTTATAATTATCTTGTTCCCGGAAGTTGAGTAAAACGTTCATCAAAATTAACTTAGTTTCTCTCTTTAGCAGAAACACAAGAGACGAAACCTGAAGGAGTTGAGACTGTGAAGAAATCCGCTCCAAGAATAATCCATCAGATATCAGAACCGGATCCTGAGCCAGTGGTCCCAGCGACACCAGAAGCCATGGAACATGAAATCCAGCAGCCAGTTGATGAGGTGAGTGTAAAATACATTTGCAGAGTGTGTCATTGTTAAAATGTCTATCATGACTATCAATTATAGCCAATAGAGTATAGACTATGGACTATCAATAGTTAATTATTCGATGATGATTGATCTCACTCTGTTTCAGGGTGTTGTCGATGATTTGGAAGAACAAGTTGGCGAAGATGCTGGAGAAGGTGAAAGTATGGTTCAAGGAGAGGAGGAAGAATCATACAAAGGTCCAGGTCCAGCACCACTGCCCCCAGCAAACTATTGCAGTGCACCAGTGAAAATTGATCCTGTATCTGCCCCAGAGGTGAAAGATCCTTCAGATAGTCAGCAGGACCATTCCTCCTACCAGTCCTCAGACTATCCTCAAGACGGGGTTTCTCCCTATCAGTATCCACCAGACAGTTCCCGAAGTCAGCAGCAATTCCCGCCGCATGCAATGCAAGCTGCCCCGGCAGGCAGCTCACAGAGTGAAATACCTCAAATGGGGGCTCTAGCTGCCCAGCTAATGAATGACAATTCCCAGCGACCTCCTGTACCAAAGCTTCCTGATGCAATGGCACCAAGATTTGTGTCTCCTCAAGGCAATATCCAGCGACACATGGTGCCCCCCAGTGGTTTCCCTATCAGAATGCCACCGTTCAGTGGCATGCCTCCGCAACACATGCCGATGCCAGGACCGCCACAGCACCCACCTATGATGATGCCATCACAAGAGGGCCAAGATCAGCAAATGGCTTCAGACTCACACTCGTCTAGTGAAACACCGTCATATGATCCCAATAAGCATACTAAACCAGACACAGACACTAAAATCTCCATACGATCTAAGAAATCGTTTCCCCCTGGGTTTGACCCTGCCCAGTTCCCGCCCGGATTCGACCCGTCCAAGATGCCACCTGGTTTTGACCCGTCTAAAATGCCAAGGTTTCCAATGCCTCCTGGCATGAAACCCGGCGTATTTCCGCCCGGTTCCCGCCCACCCTTTGACCCAACTAGATTCCCGTTCCCGTTCGGAATGAGGCCGCCGTTTGATGGTGGCATGCTGAGACCAGGGATGCCACCACCCCCTCTGTTCGGGCACTTGATGCCACCGCCGGAGCGGGAGAAGAGGTCTCGTAGCCGGGAGAGAGAGCACCGACATCACGAGGGGAGGCGATCGTACAGCGAGCACAAGAGGGCGGGCTATGAGCGGGGAGATAGGCACTCCAGAGAGAGAAGTCCACTGCACAACGGTGCCGATCAGTGGGGCAAAGATAGCAAATCACACGGTAATGCTCCTGTAATAAATTGATCATGACAAATGGAGCATTGCTCCATTTGTCATGATCAATTTATGTCCTGATTCACCATGGTTCATCCCCGGTGATCAATTCCCACCCGCAGACAAGCCGATATCGCCCACTACACCGGAAATAGATCCCCGAGCTGTCCGCGAGGCACTCAAGTTCCTGCAGGGAACTACTGATATTGATGATGATGTTGTCAGGAAGGCTCTCATGACCATCAAGGTTCACAGTCTGGTGCTTGTTTTATTTCCATGTTCCAACATTCATAACGAAATAACCTCCTGAGAAAACAAGTATCGTAACTTTCATCTCTTACCTATTTCAGTCGAAACAGAAGTCTGAGAAATCGCATCAGAAGTCATACTCAGCGGCGCCCACGGCGTACAGCTACTCGAAGCCACCTGAGCCAGATGAGCCACTGTCGCCAGAGATACTGCCACACGAAGCAGAGCGGATAGTGAGAGAAGTGCAGGAGAAAGAGCGACTTGCCCAGCAGCAACAACAGGAGCAGCAGTCAGAAACCCCAGTTGTTGCCAATGTATGTCTGTGTGTATGTCTGTGTGTATGTGTGTGAGTATGTGTATGTGTATTGTAGTACACTGGTTCGATCTATTACTACCGATATTCAGGTTGAGGAATCTGGCGAGATAATCGAAGAGTCGGCTGAATCGGCTCCCGGCCCGGAAATACCGGCAACCGGCCTTCCCGAACCAGACTACACTCCGGCAGCAGACCTAGACAAGTCTGACTGGCAGATGGTGAGTTCATGGCAAGCCGTATAATCTCATCATGTCATGATCATAATACTATCAGTGAGTGTGGTAAGGGGTGTAACAATGTGTGTGTCTCACTCAGGCACCCAAAAAGAGTGTGAGGGGTGAGACACTGGTGCCGGGGTACGCATTCCCCCCTGAGGACGCGTCACAGTACGAATACAGTGAATACTACATGCACTACTACCAACAAGCTCTCCACATGTGGAATGGTATGTACTGTTGCTCTGCTCCCTCCCTTTGGGAAATGTGAAAACACAGCTCATTCCCCTCTAGATGACAAGGAGAAGCCAGTGGAAGCGAGATTCCCGGTGAGCCAGGGTTACGGTCACAAGAGAGCACTGGAGAAGGGAGGAGCAGTAAAGGGCTCAGGGAGGGCCATCTTGTTTAACAAGGTAATGGTGTCCCATATTATGTGAATCTCTGCTACCACAAATATAAATACCCCATTCTAACCCCATACTAACCCCAATTCAGTTTCACATGATATGGTACAGATCCAGCTTTTGATGAAGCAGTTGTTAGTTTTTCAGTGAGCAAAACTTATCCCAGTATTGCCACTAAGTGGCGCAATGTTCCCAAATATCTTTTGGTACTAGCAAATTTTCTGCACAAAGCTATACAAATATCCTCTTGTGATTTGCGCGCTTGGCGCGTGCGCGTCACTAAAAACACCGATTTGATTAATTTTGGCGTACAATTGACTCGTTGATCCATGATAAGTGTTGACCGTTTAGTTTCAGATAACCTAAACTAGCTTAAGAAAAGACAGCAGCAATATTTCAATCAAGGATAGGTTTTGGAAATTCCATCCGTTGTTTGGGCCATCGAGAGCACGAAAACCTTGAGAATTTTCAATTTTGCGTTCTCAGACCTGCATTTTACCCAAGTATATCATAGGGCTAGTGAGGATTGCGTTTTACTGATCTAGATGATACTAATTATCGTTATTGCTTCGGCGTTCCGACAAGTTGAACTGTCTTATGGAATGTTTTTAATTTTGTGATTTATTCTATCATTCGATATGAACGTTTTCCAGTTAATTTCACATATTCAACCCATTCAACCCAGCGTATGGAACACGGAAGAACTTCTAGTAATCATGGCTACAAGATGGAATACAAACTTTTGATATTCAGCAACTTTTTGTCATGACCATCAAAAATGATCAGTTTGATGAAATAGAATCAAACCGAAACTCATTTCAAAGTGAAGGACTCTCGAAACTTGGTATCAATATACGGATTTCGGACAGAGAGAACTATCTCAATATGTTAATTGGTTTATCCATGGAATACTGTTATGTACAAGATGTCATCTGATGGAAAATTCTTCTTCGGAGAAGTGCTGTTTCAAGAATGACTATTATGGCACATTGACACAAGATGTAAATGGTTTATGATGTTTTGGACATTGGACATTGGGCGCTCATTTACACGAATTGGGTATGAGAGATGCTTTAATCGCGGCCGGACTCCTGTCAGTGTTTTTAAATAGAGGTGTTTCTAATCTAAGCTATTTGATGTTAGTTGAGTGGAATTGAATTTTATGGATGCTTTTGTAAATTTCCGTAAATCAATAATTTTTATCATCAACTTGTCGGACCCTTAGCTCGATTATATTTATCAATTGATCTTTCACACGTCTAACCCCAAACTCCAATCAGATGTCTAGGAACAGTCACTATGGCAACATGTCGTTATGGTTCATGTCTTTTTCCCTTATTTCGTTTAGTGTTACTTTCATTCAATCGTTCTTTGCAATCGGCATTTGATGATTTAAGGTATTTTTTGCATAACTTAAGCTGCACATTTTCTTTGCAAGCAGCCGTTCTGTTTTACAGTTTGAGATATTTGAACAGTTGAACCGTGTTTTGGGCTTGGTTTAAACTGAGTTTGTGCGTCCGCGTTCTGTGGACTACTAATTCCCAAAACTTAGGAAAATGCGTCAGTTTGACAAGGTAAAGAGAGTTGCCATGGTGACTACTGGTAAGTTGTTAGAGAGAATTGATACTTCAATCAGCAGCGGTTTGTATCGATAGTTTAACCCCTATTGAGCACTGTATAATAGACCGCTAGAAACCGCTCATATTTCAGGTTATAACTGCAAGATAAAAACATAGTATCGCGATAGCTCCAAAATAATATATTACAACGCACAATACGAGTGCTATTTTTTTGATCGATCTCGAGGCCTGATGTAAAATTGCTTCAGGAAGAAATCCAGGGACTGGTTTTCAAACGGAGAAAAATTGCGCAGGAAATGGTCAAAAACCCGGAATCTTCAGAGCTAATGGACAAAATGGAGGCCGTACAACACAAGGTACTATAAAGGAAGAAGAAGGGTTGAGTTACTGGATCAGTCCACTTTTCCGCGCGAAAAATTGGGATCTGGGTTGAGTGTTAGATGATTATGCACCTTGTCGCATCACCCACTATGATATAGTTTACAACAAAAACTCTCCACACAGTTGAACGAGTGTGGCGTGACGGACACTGAGATAGCTATGATGGAGACCTCACAGATGCAAAGCGCCTGGAAAAAGAGGCGTCAAGAGGAGATTCCAGCTTGGACCCGTCCCGTTAGTATTATCCCCATTCCCAAGCACTGTGCCGATCCGATTGTTTCTAAAAATAGATGGTGATGGCGCATCCCATCAGGATTTGTTCTACGGTCTCCCGATGGTACGGAGTGCTGTTGGCATGGCAATCCTCAAGAAACAGGGCTGGGTCGTAGGACAAGTTCTGGGAAGGGGCTGCCCCTACGGCTCGGCTTTTGGGGCGGGATCACTACACCCTCTCGAGTTCCTTATCAAAACTGATCAAGCTGGACTGCTCTGTGCTGAGGAGAGGGCGGCTATCAAAGCTAAGAAGTTCGGCGACGCCATGCCAAGCGTTATCACGGAGCCGCTCCCGGCACCCCGAGCCACAATCAGTGGCCGACATCCGGTGGCCGCCCTTGCGGACTACTGCCACCAGCAGAAGTGGAAACAACCACAGTATACTTTGCTGAAGGAGGAGGGCGCCGCTCACAAGAAACTCTTTGTTTTCCAGGTACGGTACCATCTTAATTCACTCATGATTGCATTGGTGAATCACCATGGTGATACCGTACTTTATGAGCTACACCCGTCTCTAATCTCAGGTCACGGTGAAGTGCGGTAAATTCACTACACCGAACGGCGCGACGAACAAGCGGCAAGCCAAATCCGATGCTGCTGCCGCCTGCCTGGAGCGCCTCGGACTGATGACGTCACTGCCGCCCGGGTACTCTTGAGCACGATATAACTGGGACAGACAATAGCTCGTAATTTTATTAAACTTCTCTGCCTTACAGTTACTCCTGGGAACTGTAGACTGTGCAATGTTCATGTGTCCTGTGATCTAATATTAGCAGAAATTACTCTAAAAACTTCAGAGATAACGAATATTAAAAGTTTAATCATTAATAATCGCCTTACCTGTCACGAGCAGTGTTTTTAAAGTGCACGTCTTCCATTAAATTTTCTATTTTAAATTTACCATTACCAATGACCCCGCTCAAAATAGTTCAATAAAGGCCTGCAAAATAAAGATTTGCACCTTGATTTGGCAGTGGCGCTGAATTAGAATGTTCATTCAGTAAGAGATTTTTCCCAAAGCAATCAGGAAACGAATATATAGGGAGTTAAGATATCTTGAATGTTGAAAGTCGGATCTATGATATCTTCGTGGTTAAATTGAAACATGCTGATTAAAATTAAATTTGTCAGATGTTACCTGACCTGTTTCTCGCGCGAGCGCGCCTTCATCGAAGGCCGAAACAGGCCTTCGATGAAGGCGCGCGCGAGAAACTGAGGTCAGATAACAGATAAAATCTGACAAAATTAAATGAAAAGAAATAGATTTCCCTACAGATTTTGAGTTTTTGATTCCTAATTTAATTTAGCCTCAGTGTCAGTGTGCAGGGGAAGTCTCCGCGTGTTGTGCTTCGGCATGACTGCTATCTATTATAATTAAGCCCATATTCTTTGATAGAACTGAAGATTTGGGTTGTCACTTGTCGGGCGTTGCGACCGCTGATGCAATGTGCATTGTGCAAGCCGCGAAGCGAAAATAATAATTATAGTTTGCCCCGCGCGCGCAAGAATCAAGATGAACTTCTGGACAGATAAGTCTGATCTTGCCGGATGTTATATCTGTCCATTGCATTGTTCATGTTTCTTGCGCGCGCCTAGTTCATCGAAGGCCGCGCCGCCAATTGCCAAATAACAGGCTAGGCGGCTGTTTTGGCCTTCGATGAAGACGCGCGCCACGCAAAAAACAGAGGTCAACTTGAACTAAAATCTGACAAACGGTTCGTGCATATTGCATAACTTGAGCCTACCGTGGACAGGCGAAGCCGCCGAAGCGCGCACTATAGGCACCCCCGGAACTGGGGTGCGCGATATTCGGCGGTNGCGCGTCAATCTGAAAAGTGTGTCCTCTTCAATGATGTATTTTGCAAAGTTTTTACTACTTTTGGACGCCGAATTCTGCGCAGCGCATGTCCGGGGGTGCCTATAGTGCGCGGGGGAAATATGTGAGTGCCGTTTTTTTCTTTGTGATGTTTAAATCAATTCTGTGATGGTTAAATCAATTTTTAATTTATTTATTTTTTCAGTTTTTCACTTCTCATCAGATTTTGACCATGACATATATTGACTGTCGATGATAGCCCCTGTCGAGAATTTCATTGCACTCGCGTCAGCTGGGCCTAGCATCGCCAGGCAAGACATATAAACATCTACAGTTTAATTCACTTGTTCTCATCAATTCATCATGGCATCACTGAATAATCTCAAGTCTCAACCAACTGGGTCACTAATTTATTCACCTGCTCCGGATGATTGATTGTAGACAGTGAGACAAAGTCAATCAAACCCACACACTATCTTCACAAATCTACTGACAGCTACAAGACATTATAGTATCTTCTCCACATGCATTTTAAATCTCATGAGTCCATAGTGATTAGCTTCCAAATATCACTTGGTTCTTCTTTTGAAAGGGGAAATGGTCCAAAGTCAAGTTACTATGGAAAATTGCATCAGAGACTTGCTTGAGAAATGGGGATTATCTAATTATACAGACACTTTCTTGAGAAATGGATTTGATGATATCAATGTCATAATTGGAATCAATGAAAATGATCTTAATGTGATGGGTATAACATGCAAGAATCAAGCTAATGACATTCTAGAAACTCTTGGACGAATCAATCATCTATTCATGACGTAAGTTTTTTAGCTGCAGAGATCTTTTCAAAGAACATAACAGCAGTATTTTGAGTCAGTTGAATTCTATAAAAACCTCCATAACGTCAGGTATATCTCAATGGATGAGCTAACCAACAGACCATCAACAGAAGAGGTGTTTTGTTTTGTTGCTGCCAAATTCGAGCGTGAGGGACTGCTCCCATCAGGACAGGATATCGTGACTGTTGTATTGGACAAGCTCGAGAGTGAAGAAATAACCCTACACCCATATAACCAGCAAGTTTACATTACCAAGGTTAGTATCTCATTATTATCATTAAAAGTTATCCTGGTTTTCTGAGCCTATCCAATAAATGTTCAATTCAATTGAATTCAAAGGTCATGTGGTATAGTATGTTATGAGAGGTTAACCATAATAATTGTATGTCATTCTGAGTAAAGGTCAATGTCTGCAATGCTTTTTAGTGCATCCGCCTATTGTATTAATGCATGGCTTGCTTCAAAAAAGTTGAGATAATGTGTTTCTCCACCTTTGACTTATTTAATTGCAAAATAGCAAGCAGTAAGCACTTCGGAAGCTGTGAGTGAGACACTGCTGTATAATGTAGGTACTTGGTAATGTGTATTATGTTGTAAGAGCACTTGTATCAGCATTACATACTGTTCATTGCGTGATTGACATTACAATATGTCCTATGATCCATTGAGTCTCATTTAATCATTAAAACTTTCATAAGGTTATGATCACAATATACTGCCCATTTAGCTAATCTGCTAATAATAGTTCATGATTCACTGTTATGTTCACAATGCTCGGCTTGAATTCTAGTCTATTCCGAAATGATAGATGGCTTGTGAGGGGCAGGCTGATAAACTTTTCTCTCGGGCACAGCAACAGAGATAGGTTGCAGTATCTGAGGGAATCTATCCCATAATGTATTTGTATTCTACAGTTTCTCCTGGCATTCGATCTCAGTGGTGACAACTGAAAACCATTTTCAAATCAAAATTAGCTACGTTACATATTATAATACATACTTAGAGTTAACATTAATTCAACCTTTTATTTTCAAATAGAGAGACCTGATTATAATGAACAGAATGTGCAGCTAATACTTCGTAGTGCAAGCTTGTCACTCCTGTATTGTTGTAAGTACACGGTCAAAGTAGCGTGTCACGCCCTCGTAGCACAAACAGACTGCATGCAAATATAGTGCGGTTCATTCCTCATGTGGTTTGATCCATATTGTGAAAAGCTTCAGCGCTGTATAGTACACTGTAAGTAAAGCAGCCCTATGGCAGGCTACTTGAGCAATCCTGACTATTTGTCACCAACTTTTGTCCTTGCCCGATGATCAAATCGATAAGGCTGTTAGTGCAAATGGTATGTCAATTTCTTGTCTAATCGGAATCGTCATTAATTGTGAGTGCTTGCGCGTCGGTAGCACCTATAATTCTCACTCGCACGATCTCGTTAATAGACGAGTTGGCGCAATCCCAGTGCCAATGGGTAATCTATTACATCAAAGAGACAGTGTCCGTGTTTGGATTACCGTGTATGATTGACAGTGTAAGGTCGTACTTTTCGTGTACGGATTGATAATTGAACTGATTAATCACATTTACTAAATAGCAGTTAATCAGAGTTTATTATGGCTATTAAGCCAAGTTAATTGATGTCCTGGTAATTGCACGATCGTTATTTGTCCAATTTTCTTCGCACTTTTACTCCAATTATTATCTTCACAAATGTGATGCGTGAAGAGTATCAAATTCTCGGTGATACTTGTGAAACGGGTGCTCTTGACCCTCAGAAAGTGATGTACTCCTCAGTTATGTGCTCCGCAGAAAGTGATGTACTCCTCAGTTATGTGCTCCGCAGAAAGCGGTGTGCTTCCCTACTCCAGTACCAAGCTTAGCTCACGGCACAGAACTGTTGTGATCAAATTTCACAAACGAAATGTTCTCAGTTTTTTAGAATCATGAATTCAACATAAGTGTTTTTTTACTGAACTAACGCTCGGAGTTGCACTTTGTGTAAGTTTTTTCCGAATGTACGACATGTGGTTGGCTGCCGAAAGCCGAAAGTCACATGCCAGAAATCTCGGCTTGTGATTGGCTCGTTGATTTGAATTACATTTCCATAGACACTCTTATCCTCCCATACGCCCGCGCACACGTCAGTCACATTGGTACAAACATATGAGGCCAGCTGGTGTCAAATACACATTGGAAGGTTGTTTGTTTCAGCTTAATATCTGTACCTAGTGGTGTTCAAGGAGGTGGTTACTTGATTTTTTCGGATCGATCAGTTGTCATCAATGAAATGAATTGCTGATCTCTGATGAATTGGGAACGGTTGATATAAAAATGAGGACAAAGGGATCCGTTGTTGCATCATTGTTTTGATGACTGCCAGACTGCAGGTCATACAACAAGTTATCAACCATCCCGATGTAGGCTGTAGCATCTTCACAAAAAATTGGTCATGATCACTGATCATACTTCACGCAAGTCCACTGCTTTACAGTTTCATTATTCAGTCCGATTCCCATCTGCTAGAATGTAGAAGTTACCTCAATATTATCATTATTTATCTACATTAGTTATCTTTCATGGCTGATACATACCTGCCGTCTCTGTGGTAGTAACCTCAATTCACTACACGTGAAGTTCTGAATATACGTAAAGTTTAAATTATTAATTGTTACAATGTGTAGGTGTGTGTATGTGTATGTGTGTGTGTGTGTGTATGTGCGTGTGCGTGTGTGTGTGT